>BSBM01001501.1:0-242500 GCA_027924585.1 Larix kaempferi | reverse complement strand
TTTGTCACTTTAGCGAATTCTTCTATTGAATTTTTGCAACAATAGGAACAAAATCATACATGTGTGGAGTTAGTTACCCTTAAATCATAAAGGTGGAACCACATACTAACATAACAAGTCATCATTGTGGAACCAGAAAGGCCCCAAGATTAATAACTAATCCTCCTCTAACTCATAGACGAGCACAATATCAATCTAAAAGTTCAATATATCCATCCTCACAAAAGTCACAACTACATCAATCTTTTGTAAGGTCTATCTCTTATTTTCTTTAGTGTATATCCAAGCCCTAAGATTAAGTTCATTGATGATATATTTATTTCCTAAACACAAATCCCATCAAAAAATCTAGAGAATTCACCTTTACATCTTCTTTCACCTTCATTATTTTCTTGGCTATCACCATACATAAGCTACGATTTTTGAAATCTAGAACTTCCTTTATTTTTTTTTTAAATGTTTTTTTATTCCTTTCATTAGTTAACCTAAAAAATCTCAATGTGCCATTGCAAATTAAACTTATGTATGCAATTGCTCAAGATTGACAATTTGATATATGAACATTGCTAGTTTCTATAGTTGTTCATGTGTTTTCCAAATGCACAAGATGTTTGACAAATGGTATTGCTTCAATTGAGGGTTATCAAAATGAACTTCGAGACTGTTATGTATGATGAAAGAAATATCCACTCTTAATAAAAGTATAAAATTTGGCCATATAGAAATGCCTCTACTATTTGTAGTGTATTTAAGTTAATAGGAATTCATATATGGAATTTGACACCATTAACACTAATTTAATTATCTTTTTCTTCCAAGGAAAACCTAGTGGGGAAACTCCTAGGTAAGTCCCTCCATTTTGCTGATGGCACCCAATGTAAACCACACTGTTGGGGAAAATGCTGCACTCAAGCTGATAGAGATATCGACTAAGGCATGTATTATAGGTATCCAACTAAAAATATTGACCCTAACACCTCATGCATGAAGCTCAAAGTACTTGAGGACTCAAGCTAGCCCACCAAACTCTTTCAATTATATTTTATTAACAAACAATCAATGATTTATTAAATGAAAACATATTCTATGATCAAATTAAATTTTCAAAACAATTTTCCTTTAATCTTTATTTCCCTTCAAGGAACTCCATTGATGGCTTAGGATTTACCTTTTGCAATTCATTAATGTTTCTCACTTTCTCCTTCCATTGTGGATAATCCAATGTTTGATTATCTTCCATTCTAATTCTTTTTTTTTAAAGCAAATAAAAGCATCATTCTATTACTGTCAGATTAAAATTACAGTCATTTTTTTCCATCCGTCAGAGTGCTTAAGTAGCCACCACTGAGATTACAAAATTTCTGCATATCTTCCTCCCATAACCACAAAAAAATCAACATTATGACAATCCAGAACATATCTACTACATCAAAAGCACTTACAACCAGAAGTCCAAAATCTACTACCCAACCTAGATAAGACACGGCCGATAGAGAAAGCCTTATCTGTCATCATAACAACAGTACAAAGAAATAGAGACCACAGTCGATAGACCAAAACATACCAAGTCCCCATACAAGCAAAGTAAGCTGAGAGAAGGCATTACAGAAAGGTTCCAAAGTCATAAAACCAAAGCAAGATACGAGTCACCGCAGACACCAGCAGAGTCCCCGAATAAGACTAGTGGACCTCATAGGACCAAAAACAAAGAGTATCATAAAAAACAACATAGTACATGGCTGATACCAGACCACCTCAGCTCATCGGTCCAGCTTCATCCTCAATGTTGATAACCAGCGAAGGAACCTCTACAGTATCCTTTCCACAGAGGTCAATGACCTTCGGATTCTCCACCTTCCTCGGCCTAGTTAAATAGGAAATTTCAATCTCACCAGCAATTGCGTCAAGCTTCATATGAATCCATTTGGATTCCTCAGCATGCTCTTTACAAAGATATTCCAATTTTTTCATCCACTGCAAACCTTCCAAAATGTCCACCCGAGTATCCAGGGTCTGGGCTATAATATTTTTAGTAACCCAGAGCGTAACCACCACTTGATTATAGAAGGTCATATGGCCCCTGGTGTTACCAGGGTCCTGGACCTAGTCGGCCATCGCAACCGCTTCAGGAGGAATCTCTTATTCACCCACCATTCTCCATAAATTCCCTTCCAATTCCTCAAGCTCATTTTGTAAAGGCTCCAGGAACAAATGACGAAAGAAAACAGCAGTCATGGCCGCTCTCCATTGATCTATGCTCGGCCCGGTTTGAGCTAAACCCTTCTGGTTACTGTGACTTTGTTCTTCCTGGCCATGACGGCCCCTACAAGCAAGACAACCCCTAGGAGGCATACTTTTAACAACAGAAATAGCACACTCAGACCAACAACTAACCACCAAATAACTCAAGACAATGCATACTTTCGCAGAATAGTGGCGAGAATGAGGAATGTCGACCCTGTATGGAGGCTTTAAAGGCTAGGTGCCACTATCCACCATTAAATTCATCATAATGATATAAGCACTGTCATACTTCCCCTTGTCCTTGGTCGAAGTCATGATCTCATCACCGTGCTCTGTATCCTCAATTCTAAACATGGTAGATCAAAAACCAGTCTCCATCCCACCCTTTTGTTCACTACTCATCATGGTTCTAATAGGCGAATAACTCAAGGAAGGACAGGTCGTTAAATTTCCAGAATGATTCACATACGGCCTCGCGTTCCTTCTGCACATAAGAATACCCCACCCATTAACGTCAATCACATCGCATTACTCCAGATGCCTTCTCGCAACATCATTCTTCTCATAAATGTCACTCTTCTCAATTCTCATGCATTCATTCCGACACGTGCTTATCCTCATGTCAAGCTTCACGCCATCCCATCCTTCATCGATGCAGTTGGCACCCTGGTTGGTGAGCACGTCTGCCATATGGTTAGCACTATGCATGACATGGTGGAAAGTCATCGAGGGCATCGTTGCTATGATATTTTCCAAACATGTCAACCTCCACGCCAACCTCCACACTGGTGCAAGTTTAGCCGCCCGACTCCCATTCAGCAACCTGGTGGTGATCTGGATCAGTATTTTTGACTCCCCCTCCACCTGTATACATCTGATGCCACATCTAACTGCCATCCATAACCCTTGTAGCATCACCTCACACACTGCCACGTTATTGGTTTCAACACCTAGGTGTCCATAATAGCTATATTGAATATTTCATTGGTCATCCCGTATGATACCCCATATCCAGCATTTCCAGGATTACCCTTCGATGCTCCGTCAAAATTAAGTTTAAGCCACCCTGGTAGAGGAGGAGACCAGGTTCTTGGACTTTCCATGGATAGTCGTCGAGCCCAAATGTTGCCGATATAATTAGGTAAAGTCCCAATTTCCCAGAGATTCAATATACTGACTTCATTCACCGATAAGTTAAGATCTTACTCATTCCAAACCGTTAATTTCAGAGTCTCAACAATTCCATGCTTAAAATGACTCCATATTGCATTGCATTGCTGAAGTTTCCCTGTAAAAATGTGTTGGTTCCTCTATTTCCATACTTCCCAAACAAGAAATCCAGGGAAAAGATCCTAGATTCTGTTAGTAATTCTCCCCTGGAATGGATCCTTGCTCCAACCCTTGATCATTCCCACAGGCTCCGCATGAATTCGATCCGACATTCAGAAGATCAATGCTCCCTTATCCGGTAGATCAGAAGCGAACCCACACTCATCAAGAAGATGATTAATTGTTTCCCCATGCTTCCCACAAAGAATGCAGTATGCTAGTCCCTCAAAGCCCCATTTCGAAATATTGTCCCAAGTCAAAAACAAAATTCTCAGCACCATCTAGAGGTAGAAGGTAATTTTGGGCCACAGCTTGTTATCCCACAGGAGCTTCCACATTCTATAATTAATATTATTATCATGCCCAGCTTAGAGAAAATATGCCTCCTTCATGGTGAACATACCCTTAGGCCGGTGTCCCCACCGCAGGAGATCCAATCCTATCTGAGATTTAATCATATGCTGTTGCATGGTTTCATGAAGTTTTTTACCAATTTCCTCTCCATAATTTTCCATCCACCAATTTAAAGGTTTCCAAACATGAAACTTTTTGTCATTAGGGTCCTCGAGCCAGTAATGGTCAATCGTCTTCCAAATGTGGTTATGAGTAGGAGAATCTACAGTAATGTCAGTTATCAAAGTTGACAAAGATGGCTCTTGCTGCCAAGCATCATACCACAAATTGGTTGATGTTCCTTGCCTAACTTCCCAAAAATAGTGTTTTCTTCTCAAACTCCATCGATTCCTAGCCATATTCCAAATCTGCGACCCCTATTCTAGCCTGTCCATCCTGACCAGTCTTGTTTTTCCACCTCTAAAGCATACTTCTTCCCCCAAAAACCAGCCCACTGTTCATTAGTATGATTGAGCCAATGCCACCAAATATTGGCTCCACACACTAAATTCATCTTCTCTAGATCTCTAAGGCAAAGCCCCCCTTCCTGTTTAGTTTTGCAAAGAGTCTTCCACTCCACTAGGGGCCATTTCTGATGCTGAGTATTGCCTCCCCAAAGAAAGGATCTTTGGATATCTCTAATCTACTTTAGAACCGATTTCGGTGCTGATAGAACATAAAAAAGATACAAAGGCAAAGATTGTAGGACACTTTTTATCAATACAACTCTAGCCGGAAAGTTAAGAGCACGGAGGGTCCAGTTGGAGAGTTCCTCACGCATTTTACTTAACAAGTCTTCCCAAGACACCTTCTTAAGAATTTTATCCGAGAGCAGAGCACCTAAATATTTGGTTGGAAGGGAGCTCTTATTGAAATCCAGAATCCTTACTATGTTCCTTTGAGTAGCAGGGGAGTATTGAAGAAAAAAACCAACGATTTTTCCATATTCAAGGTAGGCCCTGACGCTTTTGAAAAGAGGTTCAAGGCCTTTTTAATTTGTTTGGCTTCCTGAACCGAGGAGTGGCCCATCAATAGTGTGTCATCAACAAACTGTTGATGAGTGATCGCCTTATCATAAGGTGGAAATGTGAGACCTTTGATTTTCTCCTGCTCTACCAAATGAGTAATAAGCCTGCGAAGACCTTAAGTCATAATCACAAAGAGAAAGGGCGACAGAGGATCCCCTTGGAAGATGCCCCGAGTAGGTTTAAAAATAGTCGAAGGGTTCCCATTTATAAGAATAGAAAAGAATGCAGAGGAAGTTAGATTAGCAATCCATTTGATCCGAGTCTCACTGAACTCGAAGGATTCCATTATCTCTTTCATATAAGTCCAGTTGAGTTTATCAAAGACTTTGATAGATCTAACTTCAGAAGCATCCCGGCTTTTTTAGTACTCTTAAGGGAATGTAAGACTTCCTGAGCAAGGATAATACCATCCAGAATCTGTCTACCTTCAACAAAGCTCGTCTGTTCTAAAGAAATCAAAGAGGGAAGGAGAAGTTTAAGTCTGTCAGCCAGGACTTTCATAATGAGTTTATAAATGATATTGCACAGCGATATGGGTCTGAACATCTCAGCTCTTTCATTCCTTGGATTTTTCGAGATCAGAGTAAGAAAGGTGGAATTTAATGCATGGAGAACCCCTTTCATTTTTCGTGATTCTTCCACCACCTGGCACACTTCAATTTTGATCAAATCCCAGAACTGGTGGAAACTATTTTCCGTAAAACCATCAGGCCCAGGGGATTTACCATCCTCCAATTTATTTATAGCATGCTCAACCTCCTGGAACTCAATAGTATCAGTGAGCATCTCATTCTACTCATTAGTAATGACTTGATGGATTATATCCTTAATCTCCCTACATGCTGCAGAACGATCAATCAGGGGTTTTGTCGTAACTTCCTTAAAATGAGACAAGAGTTCCTTCTCAATATCCTCATGTGAATCCATAATAACTCCCTCATTAGTATGAATCTTACAAATTTGATTCAGGTGTCTATGTTGAATGGTTGCTCTATGAAAAAACTTTGTGTTCTTATCCCCATCCTTTAACCATTGGTTTCTAGACTTTTGTTTCCACAACAGTTCCTCCTGATTATGTATTTGATATAACTATTCAGATAAGTTCTTTTCCTCCCGAGCCAACTCAACTGTCAATCCAATCCTCATGATGCTTTCCTGTACCAGTGCCATCTTAAGCTCAAGCTCAGTAATATCACCCAGAATGTCTCCAAAGACATCTTTATTCCATCTTTTTATGCTTTTCTTTAACAGTTTCAATTTTTGATGGAAACAATACATCTTAGTCCCCTGAGAAGGAGTTGAACACCTCCACCATTCCTCCACATTAGTATGAAATTCTTTATGGGTAAGCCAGAAACTCTCAAATCTGAAAGGCCTATTCATATTAGTACCAATATTACTCCATAAAAGGGAGATAGGCCAATGATCAGAGCCTGAAGACGCGAGTGGACTAGAAGACAGAGTACCCCTCAAAAGCATAATGCTTTCCGACATAAGAAATCTATCCAACCTTGCTGCCAACAGGTGCTCCTCTCCACGTCTGTTATTCCAGGTAAAACCATTGCTCCCCATAGCCACATCAATCAACTTACTGTTCTCAATGAATTCATCAAATAAAATGTTTTTCGGAGTGAGGATTCACCTCCCCCCTTTCTTCTTGGCTAGTGATCTGATCAAGTTAAAATCTCCCCCCATAATCCAGTGTTTTCATTCAAACATACTTTGAAGCCTAGAAATACTATTAATGAAATCACGCTTCTCAGGGTGACTACTCGGCCCATACACATTAGTAAGGATACCCTTGGTGGTGGTACCTAAAAGATGGAAAGAAGCAGAGAGACTAAACTTAGTGGATAGAAAGTCAGTAAGAATTACCAGCCGGGGATCCCAAAGGATCGCCACACCTCCCGTCTATCCAACAACATCCAGCGAGATACACTTATAATTCTTCCATATGCTACATGCATTTAGTTCCAGGTGGGCCCCCAAACACTTGGTTTCTTGCAACATAACCACAGCAGGGTTTTCTGTCATAATCTTACTTTTTAAAGGACCATTAGTCCCTATAATATTCCAGGAAAGAATTTTCATCAAACACTGTATCTCACAGAAAGAAGAGCTTCTTGGATTGTCGAATATTGGCTTGAATCAACCAAGCGAGCCCCAATTTCCCCTATGCGTTCCCTATTAGATCTTCTTCCTCTCTTCAGCCCTCCTTCTTTAAATTTTCTCTTACTGTCCTTCAGTTTTAGAGGACTGATTCCCAAGCTAGGGGTAGGTTTAGTTTTAAGGATATCATCCTTCAGAAGCTTCAATTGGGTATCTAGAATGGAATGTACCTCAATGTTTTTACAGGCCTCTTCCATACTATCAAGATCTAGTTCTCCCAGTTCCATCTCCTCCAGTTCCTCCTCCGTCTGTTCAGTCCCTAAAGTGTTCTTGCTATCAGTTTTACTTTTGTGCTTGATCTCAGCTAATACGGTAGGCTTATCTACCTCTGTAATATGGGTTTTCAGTATTTCTCCATGAATCTGAGGGTCCACCATATCAGGGCCCAAAGCCACAAATCTGTTAATACTCTGTTCTTTCCTCTTCAATTCAGCACCATTATGTCTCCTTCCCGCTCTTTTACGACTAGTGAACTTAGTAAAGCCTTTAGCATCCCGTTGATCCTGAGATTTAATTCCCAGAATCTCCTCCAGGAGATTTAGATGGCAGTCTCGGGCTAGATTTCCATGTGTATGACACCTTCGGCATTGAAATGGAAAGTGTTCATAATCAAGGGTTTGAAACCATTCAGAGTCTTCCTAGTTTAAGGTGATTCCTTCAGGAAGTGTTTTAGAGATATTCATATAGACACATATCTAGGCATACGAAACATACCTTCCTTGCTTAGTTTGATCCAAGATTTTCACAAAATTCCCTAGAGCTCCTCAGATTTCCTTTAGTATATCAGGATCCTAGTATTCAGTAGGTAGTGAGTAGAGTTTGATCCACACCGGGGCTATAGACAGATCCTCCTTATCCAGGTTGAAGTGATCCTTCCACATTCATAAAAAAATCCCAGTTGAATAGTAGAAATAAGGTCCACCCTCAAATACTTTGTCCTTCTCTTCCACATTAATAAAAACCACAGTAAAAAAGCCCTTTGATCCCAGCAGGTGGTCAAAATTCCCTTTCGGCTTCCAAGTTGAGTGAATCCACCATGTTAGCGCCTTCTCTGGGGGCCATATACCCATGAATTTACATATTAACGCATGATCTATCATATGCTGAATTCTTTCTTTAACCCTAATTGGGTTCACCGATATTGCAGGAGTACTAGTTGACTTTGGAATGCAAACCCCCATACCCGCTTTCCCTATTCCAGAGGCCGTCAGCTCACCCTTTGTGTTGCAACCCTCTCCTTCGATTCCGTCTTCCTCCCGATGCAACTTCTGAATCTCTGTCGTCTTCTCCTGTTTAGGCCGAGGAGGAGGGGATGAGCCCCTCCCCTAAATACTCACCATCCTACCCTACAAACCCTGAGCTCCTACACTGCGTCCTTGCTTCAAACTTCTGGAATGCGACCGTTAACGATGAAATCTTCTTGGAGCATCCTCTCCTTCACCTTCTTCCATTCTAATTCTTGATCAACATAAACCAATCCATTTTTCTTTGCTTGTGTCAAAGTGTACATGAATCATATTTTTTTAATGTAGTCCTGATTAAGCAATAGAAATTTAGTGTCAAATTACTTTCTATTAATATAATTTGTTTGCTCAATTAATTATATTTAAATTTAATAATTATTGTGTTAACATTGCATTTTTTTTTTAAATTATTGATTTGATTATTTTCATTTCATTTAATTAATTTAAAAAAAAATACTTAATTCATAACTTGTTAAAAAATGCCCCTACAAATTAAGAAGTGATATAACAAAATTGTAAAATATATTTTTATATCACAACTTAAACAAAGAGAATTTAATAAAAAATTTAATATCTAAACAAAATTTACATTTCTTAAATATACTTTTAGTATATAATTATATAAATAAAAATAATAAAAACAAAATTAATATTTTAATGAAATGATAAAAATAAAATAAAATCGGTTATACTACATATAAAACTAGAGATTTTGCATTTATTTTTCATTTTGTTAATCTATGTTTATATATTTCATACCACATGCAAGTAGAATTTTTTTATTATATATAAATTGAAAAGGTAAAAATTTATTATTTATATATTTTCAAACGCTATAGTTTATGGTGAGGGGAATTCATTAAAGATTTTGCATTTATTTTTCGTTTTTTTTTATCTATATTTATATATTTCATAACACATGTAAGTAGAATTTTTTTATTATATATAAATTGAAAATGTAAAAATTTGTTATTTATATATTTTCAAACGCTATAGTTTATGGTGAGGGGAATTCATTGGATCCAATGAAATTAAAATTAGACAATTTATAGTAATTGGTCCACAACGAAGGTTAAATTTAAATTTCTTTCTATTTTTACTATTTGAACGATTTGGAAATATAAGATTCATATTATCTTTGAGAATAAATCTCCCTATATAGCCGGAATTTGCACATAGGTTATGTTTCTCTTTGAGGAATTCCGAGATCTGGAGAGAAAAGTAAAAATATGAAGCATAATTATTATTAATCATATATTTTCTTATAATACCTCATATGGTTTTTTCGATGGTGCTTGGTGTAGGCATGATTCTTTTCATGAAAAGAGACCATAGGATTCTTCTTAAGATGAGAGTGGGCTATGGTAGTAACACAAAGGCAGAGTTAGTTGTTGTGTGGATTGCATAAAAGAGGGCAAATGGAATTTTTGATATACACAATATCTTTTTGGAACATTGGCTTCACTCTACATTCAATCTGATAAAGCTTTTGTGGATATTTATTTTCCCCATATTTATGGTGAAGCCAATATGGATGTTGATTGATTGTCAAAAGAGGCTCTTGGTCTGATGGATGGCATGATAAGCTTTCAGGAATTCATTAAGAAATCCATTGTCAATATCGACACCTTCGTGTTCTTTTAGTTTTGTTCTTGAATGAAGTATTTTGTGGGATGGTAGATCTTGTCTTTTGTCGCTATGAGGATTCCCCTTTTGAAAGATTTATTATAGAGATATTTTTTGGTTTCGAGACAATATTGTCATAAGAAGTATATGTAACTTCGATTTCAATATGAAATAACAAGTTATAGCTTTTTCTTCTTCTTAAATAAAAAAAAATATTTAAATTGTTGGAAAGCTACGTTAATTTTGTTATTAAGAAAAAATAAGTTATTTAAAATAATCAATTGAATTTTATTCTTGTCAAATACTTCGCGTTTTGTCCTGGTTTAAGAAAAAAAACACTTACAAATTAAAAAAATTCAATTAAAACTTACTTCAAAAGAACATCTACATAAATCTATCTATTTGATCACAATGGATGTTATATATTTTTAAACAAATTTTACTAATTTGAAATTTCTAATTTAATATTGATTTGATACTCGTGGTTTTCCTAAATTAATGGATTTGTTATGACAGTTTATTATGCATATATATGTTCATATTTGTGTTTGTCTTTCCACATATGTTCATTCAGATTTTTTTAGTTGCGCTACTATTTTAATGTAAATGCGGCCGAATCATCTCGCGAAACGCATGATTGTAAGGTCATTTGGAGAGGCCGAGCACTACATTTTCTTGAATTCCCATAGAGCTTTCCCTTCCATTATAAATCATGATTTGAGAACTCGGAGAGTCTTTTTATTGTTTTTATTATCATACTTCCCGTTGGCATAATCACTCATGGTAAACGCATGATCGTTTCCGTTGGCATAATCAATCATGGAAAACGCATGACTGTTCCAAGTGATGCATTTTATGAGAAAATGCTTGCCATCCATTTTACACAATAGGTTATGTTTTGGGGTGTTTGAGCATACCAACTGATACTCCCATTTATATAAACCCTCAATCTTCTCAGAAGAATGTAGTCTTTCTTCCAATGGATGGAAATTGATCAGTCTGTTGAGTTTTCCATTATTAAAATCAGTGGCAAGGCAAGTTGCAAATATTACATTGAATACATGATACATATTGGAATGGGTAGGATTGGAAAGAATAGAATGCGCTGGCCGTGAACTCCTCTTCATGATTATCTTGGTGGTTGTTCCAGAGAGTTCTAATGCCATACTTTAAATAGCGGGAGAGAAATGCCAGAGTTCCAATGGGATACTTTAAATAGCGGCAGTAGATATGGAGAATGGCACACTTTCATTGGAGAGCATCAGATTTGAGAGTGGCACAGTTTCATTGCACAGCAGAATCAAATTCTTGAATTTGATCTTGCAGAGTTTCATTGCAGAGCCAGAAGGAGTTTCTGGGTTTGCCGGAGGCACCCGTCACCCGACCAGGCGGTAGCATTTATCATCCTGCTGGCATAGAGTTACTTGTATTGTACTGTTTTCGTTTCCACTGTTAGCATTTTCTAGTTATAATTAGTTACAAATATTTGTCTAAGTTTCTAATATAAATAATTGGAAAACTTTCTCAGATCCTAGTTTTTCATTCTAAGAATGAAGAGTATTACATTCCATCTGTGATTTATTACCATTATCATCCCAAGCAGGATTTATATTCTTTATGATATGGGTTTTGATTTCGTCATGGTTTTGATATGGGTTTGATTTTGCCACATAAGACTTACACAATCATGGAGACTTCCATTTCAAGAACTTGGCCAAGACACAACTACCTCTACCCTTTACTTTGCTGTAGATGCCATCTGCATATCTGTTTTTTTCTCCCAGCAAAGAAAATGATTCCAAATTCCTTTATGCAAAGAAAATGGTTTCACAATCATTTTTCTCCACTTGTAATTTCTTTTCTCTGCTTGTGAGGTCCCATCCATCCGCAGTTTGTGGGAGAAAATTCAAAATACTTCAGCCTTCTACTACACATGGATCGCTGACTGCATTAACTTTTCTTCAAATATGCTATGGTTTCTTCAACCGAACCCTCAAACCGGACATTTTTTAATCCTATCGGAGATTATATCCCAGACCACACTTGCTTGGAATTACTTATTATAGAGTTTAAATAAAGCCTAGAGTGGTATGAGTTTCGAAAAAGCTTGAAATTACTTATTATAGAGTTTATAAGCAGCCAGTGGTAGAATTTCATGGGTTTATTCATCCGCGCTGTCCCTTAATGGTATTGTAGTGTCATTTTCTTATTATAAATATTTGTGCAAAGTTCAAAACTTAGATAGTTGGAAAAAGCTTTAACTTACTTATTATAGAGTTTATAAAACCGGGAGTGGTAGAAATTCATGAATTTATGTAACTGCTATTCGTTAATGACATTCTACCGTTGTACATTGTCATTGTTGATTTCCTGGTTAAAATTATTTCTCTAAAGTTCAAAATATAGATGGAAAATGCTTCAAATTACTAATTAGTGGTTGAATTTTATTGGACAGGTAAAGGGTTATGGCAGACATAGATGATTTGAGAACGCTTCCCATTAAACGTGTTGTTGGCAGTGGCAGCCAGGTCAGTGTTGAAGATTTGATAAGTGATTATCGAAGAATGTGGGGCTGTTGCAATGCACATGGTCTATATACGTGGTATCATGTTCACTTCCAAAATCCCGTGTATCTGAAAACCTCCAAATTTTATACGCCCTCAAAAATCCTGTGTATCTGAAAACCTCCAAGTTTTATACGCCCACCATCCAAGTTTTATACGCCCACCATCAAAGATGTAGGCAACATATTACTGGTCGAATGTGCAGGGAAGCCATTATTCTATACTCAACCTGTTGTTTCCATTTCGGCAGAGCCTTCCTTGGCATCCCGTCAAATGATTAACCTTAAAAGCAACAACAATCTGTTCGCTGATGTCTGCGCCACTGAAGACCAATACCCCAATTGTCCTTCCTTCGCACTAAAATTGGAGCACGGTCGAGAAAACTTGTTGAAAGAAATATTACAAAATGATGTAGACATCATTTGTCTCCAAGAGGTCCAATAAACCCATTTTTCTTATTTTTTCTATCCAGAATTGGCATGTATATGAAGGGACGTTTAAAGAAAAGCAGAAAGAATGTTATTCACCGACTATTGAAGTTTTATCCTACGGCACAGAGGATTTTATAGAACATTTGTAGACCAACAAGAAGAAACGAACAATAAACATGTTCTGGAGCATAGATGCGATGATCACCACCGAATGAAATACATTTTGGACGTCTATCAAGTCCATTTCCATGAAAGGGCATCTCTATACCTAAGTTTCTTTATCCCACAAATTAGTTGCAAAAAATGATTGGTGCTTGTTTTCCTTATTATTTTTCCACACGGTGGTTAACAGGCAACGATTGGTTTGTTTCTTGGCCTTCATTTGGTTCTCAAACAATTATAATAATAACAAAATGTAAATTTAGGAATACATTATGAAGTACATGCATGGCTTACAGCAATTTTACATTTGGACACGATAAGCTTTCTCCTCTATGATCTTTCCTTTTTTGGGGCTAAATTTTCTTATAATTGAGAATGTGATCAAAGAATCCATTACAACAATGAACAAACTAAGTTGAGTGTCATTTATTTCCCGGTTGCTAATACAATCTATTTAAGAGGTTTTTTTTGGTTCAAATAAATCAAATTTGTAAGCCGTCGACCAATGAGAGGTTAAACATACTAATTATTTTTATTATCATGATTCTAGTTCAATTTCATTAAATTAGTGATATGATTATATTTATGCATATTTTTCATATATATCTTTCCACAAAACTGTGGTGTTGGAAAGGTGACCATTGAAGGATGTAGATGGGATACATCTATTGAAAGGTAGAAAGAACCTGTGCTTGTTTATTAGAGGATAAGGCTTAGATTTAAAAAATATTTTTTTCTTTTTAAAATTGAATCTTTATTCTCATGTGCAGAAATGATGTTATTAGGAGGAACTTAAAAAGCCTTTTTAAATCATTTATATTTGATTTCGTGGTTATCAAAATTATTTCAATTTTTTAATCAATTATATTTGTTTTTAGTTAATATAATTATTTCAGTAAATTAGAAAATATAAATATATAAGTTAATTTGTTTAATATGTAATAAAAAAATATTAAATTAAAAAAAAACTAAAAAAATTAAAAAAATCTATAATCACAATAAAAATTAAAAATTAAAAAATCTTAAAAAAAAATAAAATTATATATATATAATTAACAAATAGAATTGGTCATTATATAAAAATAGGGTCAAAATAGGATATATTAAGAATTGGAATTGAGTATGACAGGTACTCAAAGAAAGCCTCCTCCAAGTTAACGTTAAAGAAAGCCTCTGTCGTGTATGGTGGCTATGGCGTCGGCTAAGCACTGTTTTATAGGCATAAATGAAAGGCTCAAATCCTTGAGCTTTTGACCTTACAACTTGTATGGGATTTTTCTATCACCTCCGTGCATGAATGAAGATGGAATTATTTGTTATATATGTTTTTAGACATATTATAGTTTGAGCATATATATATATATGAGATGATGATTAATGTCTACTAAGACCAATTTTGAAAGCTTGGTAAGAAGCTTTCCAAGATCACTAAGTTTTGGCAAGTTATGAGGTTAGCAAGGTTTATATTGTAGTAAATACTATGACTCATATTTAATGTGGGTGTAAGCAGGGCACTCTAAGAGAAAGTGATTTTCATCCTCAACGCTCATACACTCACAAAGATGGCAAACCCTTTCCTCCCACTGAGTTTTGGGAATAGACCAATGCCATGTTTCTTTATGAAGCTCATGTGAGTTCGTTCTAATCTTGGCTATATTAATTTTCTTCTTTGAACTAGGTACTATCGAGAGATATTTCTCATCTTCCAAATTAGGGTTAATGACCTCCTTATTGTATCTTAGTTTTCTCTTAACCGTTAAATTTTCCTCGCACCACAATTTATCTTTAAACTTAAAGGTAATAATATTTTTTACATTATCGATATTCTGTAAAGTGTCATTTTCATCAATGCCCCAATGGCATAACCAAGCCATCGTATCTTTACACCAACCCTATTTGAGAAGTAGTTGGTTTTGACTTGAATTTAAAGCAATTTTAGGAAGTGTCTCATTTACCATGTTATTTATCTTGTACTTGTACATCAGCTACCTAGTCATAGCCCTTTTCTTGATGGGGGAAAGACCCACTTCTATGAGGAGAATAGGATAAGGCATATTGATTTTAATTTTGAGGTTATAAGTTATAAACCGACTCTAAGGAATCTTGAAATCCAGCGAGATCATGACAATGATGTGTGTAATGCCCATACTGGGAACAAAATGAACATGTGTGATTCGTACCCAATGATTTGGATTTAGGGGTGGGTGATGATGTCATGCCCCCTTATATCATCCATGGAGCATGGGTTACATGTCATTGACTGAGGTATTGAGCAAGTTTCGAAGCTCTCAAAAGGTGGGACATAGGTTGGATATGTGGCCTTGTTTCCCACAAAGATCACATGGTGGAGTGACTCTTTAGGTGGTGGTATGGGATGATACTGGGGATTTTAACCATTATTGGTTGATGCCTCTTCTTTAGGATGAGAAACCTCCGACGAGTACGTTGAATGATTACGGAAACATGTTTAATACTCTGTGGGTTGAATGATTATGGTTGATGCGAATGAGTAGGTTAAATATGTTGTTGCAAATGTTTATTATCTGTTGAATCTGCGGATGGTCTAATGTGCAAAGATATAATCTGGTTTTCACTGCGAAAGATATAATCTTCGGTTTCTACAAAGGTAATGTGTGTTGGATGTATGTCCTCAACTCCACTATGGAAACTTGGTTCCTATAGCCCCCTTGTGCATCTCAGGTGAGACTTCATTCGCTCTGTGAGTGTTGCTAGAAGGATTAACACCCTTCTGGGCCAGTGTGTAAGGGAGTTTGGGTTGGTGTTTGTTGGCGATAGTGTGCAGTGAACCCATGTCGATAGTCGTTGTGTCAACAAATGGTTCCATTGCCGGTACCTTGAGGAGGAAAAGAAGAGGATATGCTGTGGCATCCAATGAAACCGGAGATCCAAGAGTGGTTTGAAAAAAAGATAGAATAATTCGGAGAACGAGAAAAGAAAAACCCTAGACAGACTATAAGCAGTTAGCTACAGAAGTACATTTATTCATATATCCACGAAATATTCTTTTGTGAATTCCCAGTATTGATGCACGAGTGGTTACCGCATCTAACATTCTAGAAGCACCATTTCCAAGAGACTGAACCTGGGAATTAGACACCAGAACTTGTTCAACAGCTAGAACGTGTCGACAACGCATTATCAAGGGTTGTCAATTTCTAGGTGGATAGCATCCTAGAGGGATATATTACTGAGTTTGCAGTAGACACGATCAAGTCATATAGTGAAGCGGAGAGAAATTTCTTCAGGGGATCAAGAGGAAGGTTCTTGTTGTTTCTCAAACTGTGGATTAAGATGTTTGTGTGCGAAAAGGGCATTCTGAGAATGACTTTCAATGAGTAGAAAGATCAGTGTGTGGAGGTTGTAGGTGTCGCGTGAATGTGGATCCAATAGAAAGATGCGGGGTAGATGGACATGAGCGAGGGTGAGTTTTTAAGGGAAGCCGACGAAGAGTGTGGTACCTTGAGGAGTGAAGTGATATTCCGGTGTCCTAAGAAGAAGAGGAGGCCTGAGAGAATGTCTCTTGAGAGGACAGAAATAGAAGGCTGTGAAACAGGACCAGAAGGCAAAAAGTGACCGTATTGCGACGAGGACGGTGACTAGGCTACCCAAGAAGCAGAAGAGACATGGATCGTAAGTTACAACATACCTACAACCTCGTGCACTAACCAGAATTATACAGGAAGAAACCCAACTTATTCGCAAAGTTGCCCGACATGCAGTGGTAAAAGTAGCGCATCAGTAAACAATAATAGTAGGAACATTAGGATGGAAAACGAGGCAAAGATGCCTACCTTTCAGGGAAATGGGACTGAGGATCCCGAATAGTATTGGTTCATATGTGAAGCAGTCTTGACTTTGAAGCAGGTTCAAGATGAATCCATAAAAATGGGATAGATAGCGATGACCCTTAGGGGCCGGGCACTCGACTAGTTCATGAAGTTTACAAGGGTTCCAATGGGAACACCAGCCAAGACATTGGCACAGATCAAAACGGTGACGATTGATGAATTTAAAAAACCTAAATCGGAGTCACAATATGTTACTGAGCTCAAGGAGATTAAGCAATTCCCGAATGAGCCAGTGTGGGAATTCGATCAGTGATACCAAACATTGATAGAAAAAGTGATTTTTTAGATTAATGATATGCAGCACAAAGAGTGGTTCATCGCAGGACTGGTACCACACATCCGTAGACCACTAATGCAATAGAAGGTTGCAACCCAAGTGGAAGCATTAGATATTGTGATGAAGCTAGAGGGTTCACCAATCAGTGAAACAGGGTTGGGTATGGATCGGATACGAGCACATCTAGAAAACTTTACGATCCAACTGCAGGACATGAAGAAATGGAAAGAAGCTCGCAAAAAGATCTGGTGTATTAGGTGTAGGACAGAAGGACACCACAAGGATCAGTGCCCAAATTTTTGAGAGTATTTGCAATCCGGTGTACCAAATCCCCTCTGACAGGGAGGGCTGCCGTGGTGTCATGTCTGCCAAACCAAAGGCCATTGACCAGAAGAGTGTGTTTATCTGCAGAAAATGGTGTTGAAACCAGAAAACTTGTATTGCAAGTTTTGCAAATCAGTTTTCCACGATGACAACAACTATAGAGCTTATGGCCTACTCCAGGAGAGAACTGTAGTGGCATATTTCATGGTTGGAGAAGAACAGGCACCAAGTCAACCACAGCTGCAGTATAACTAGTCCCCGGCCCAGTATAATCACCAACCGTAGCAATATGATCAGGTGCAGTATGGGAAAACGCAGTCTCTAACACCACAGTATCCGACACCGCAATGTCTAGCACCGCAATATCCACAACCGCAGTACCCACCATATGGACCACCACAGCAACTGTAGTATGGGTAACCACAATACCAACCATATGGCCCACCGTGTGGAGGAGCTAGAGGAGGATTCCGCAGAGGTCGAGGTGCTGGCGCAAGATGAAGAGAAGCTGTTATACAAGGGCGAGGACCAATTATATGCTACAATTGTGGGCAGCAGGGGCACTATCAAAGGGATTGCTCAAATCAAGCACCACAATAGTGCACGTATTGCAGGGCTTTAGATCATGGCATTGAAGACTGTCCGCGGCTCATCGCGAAATGGCAGACCAAGCATCCGACACCACTTCCACAGAATCAGAACCAGAATCCACCTGTTGTGCAAATGATATCGATAGAGGCTCGAAAACAACATGCGACTATTGGAGTGGTGACACGAGGAGGAGCGATGGCAGGAGCTGATGGCCCACAAGTTACTGTCTGACCAACAGTATGGAAGTAGGTTAATTTTGATGCGGAGGACGAAAATGATATCTTCTTGAAATCGCAGGAGGAGATGCGACAGAGGAGCAAGTTACCTCTTCAGGAAGAAGTTATCTACTATATGCCACCGACATTTGACAGGATGAAGTTGTAGGGAAAGGATAATACCCTCAAATATTTCTTAATGAGTTTCCTAGAATTGGCAAAGGATTAGGATGCGCTAGAAGAGATATCCAATTTGTTGACTCGAAGGGAGGATGTACGCGAGGAATAAAGGGTTAATCGCATACACAAGAGGAAGACAGGGAGAGAGATGCGACTATCGGCACAAATTGGAGCTTTTGATGTCAACTCAATTATCTTAGACCCATGGTCAGATGTCAACATTCTGACCAAGCAAACATGCGAGATAATGGGAAAAACACAGTTGTCCTAGTTATCGGTACAGTTGTGATTAGCAAACTAGAGTAAGGTTACTCCAATTGGTCGGGTGTACCAACTTCCCGTTGAGATTGAGGACCTCAAGTCTTATGCCGATTTCAATGTCACTGAGATTGTGGAAAACATCAATCCCTACCCAGCACTTATAGGGATTGATTGGGAAATCGACAATCTAGCGGTTATCAACTTTAAGAAGCGGATGATGTTATTTGAAAATCGCGAGATGCGAGTCATCGCACCTTTGGATCCTGCGGAAGGGAAGTGATACGTTGAACCAACCAGAGATGAATTTATGGAGGGATGGGATAGCATATACAATATATCAAAGGATTACTTACAGTAGATGATGAATTTGGTTGGTGCAGTGTCAGTTCAGCATTGTCGAATTCGGATGAGGCGCTCGAGAATTGGCAGAACCAGATGCATGAAGTGTCATTTAGAAGATGCACAATGATCACACAATCACTATGATGGGTAGCCACAGAGGAGTGATTACTACCGATGTACGAAGGATTACCTAATTTGAGCACCTTTCTTGCTGCGTTTGAAGAGAAAGTGTCAGAGCCGCAACGTTTATTGGCCTTGGAGGAAGCCTTGAATGCTACTCCTGCACATTGGTGGGTAGCGCATAAGTCTAATATCACAACCTGGCCACTATGTCACCACCTAATGAAGGTTAGGTTCGATGATGCGGAAGGATATAGTAGAAGGAAGTTTGATGGCATTAGCGACCTGAATGTGTATTTGGCAGAGTGCAAAAGCAAGTGGGGATCACGAGCAAACGAGGAGTGGGTCCATGCATTCGTTCACACTTTGGATGAAGTAACACCGATTTGGTTTGTCGTAGCAGAATTGAGACGCGAAACGACTTCTTGGGAGTAGCTAACACTTTGCTTTATCCAAACGTTTTGTTTCTCAGATGAGATCCCCTTCATCCATAGTGCACTACAGGTAATCCGCAAGAAGATATTCGAAGCAGTACTGACGAAGAAACCATTAGAACTCTGGTGGACTGCGACACCATAAATGATGATGGAGTTCTACCACATCGCTGAAGAGCCAGATTATGAGGATGATCTGAAGGCTATGCATGTGCCGGAATCAAAAAGTAGTCGCAGTGTCGAGGCACTAGAAATTCCATCCGACAGGTTTCAGCAACCATTGAAGATTAAGAAGGTGAACATTGGGTTGGAGGAAAACCCAAAGTTCGTGAGAATTGGTGACTACTGGGATGAGTCGACGATTTCCAAGATGACTGATTTTCTTCATGAGTTTCAGGATCTGTTTCCAACGAAATTCTCAGAGATGAAAGGAATTTTCGGAGACTTGGGAGAAATGAATATTCCCCTGAAACCTGATGCAAAGCCAGTCAAGCAGCAGCCGTGTCAAGTGAATCCAAGATACAAGGAATGCATAAAAGCTATGATTGACAAAGTGATCAATGCAGAACCACTGATGGATGAGTTTTAGAAGTACACGACAGCAATTAAGAGGAATAGAAAGTGATCAACGATAACAGATAGGTCTAGCGAATACGTAATCCAAACTATACGATGAATTATCATCATAGCGGAGCTAGATGTGTTTCCAATTGGATAATCAAGCATTCACTATAAAAAATAAATGATGACAAAAAGTGGGAAGCATGCGGGAAGCACTACCATCTAGGTCGCTCGCTGATGCCTCGCACGACCGACAAGCAAGAGTCACATCCGAGTAGGATCATTATTGAGTGGCATCCCAAAAAAATAGCGAAAGGGTATAATGATGGATTCGGTTGGTTACGGATAAGGTTTGAAAATGATGAGCAAGTACCAAGAAGAAAGCATAAATACTAGCGTTGGGAGTGAAGAATGCATGATAGGAAGTTCAAAGAAGGGAAGTAGTAAGTCATATGATGCGAGTCCGTAGGTTCGATGCAGAGAGTTAGAAAGTTCGGTAGAGAAGCCCAAGGAAGCTGTGGAAAAAGGTAGTGAGATAGTTGCAATGGTGCACTTCATTTCGAACGGAAGCACTCCATGTGTGCTAAGAGCCATAACGACGACTATGCATGAAAAACCAGTGAAGGAGGCAATTAGGACACTCGGAAGGAACAGAGACGAGGTCTCACCCGAGATGTCTAAGATTGCGGTAGTACTTAGAAGGTTCGGGGTTCACCTGACCACCAAAACACCAGCGACGGAGGCCCGTTGGCTCCAGCAGTGGACTATAAAATGTGCGAAATAGATGTGCCAGAGCAGCTGGCCTCTTTCACAAATTGGCAATGACAATGAACTTGTCCCTAGGTCGCAGCAAGCCTAAAGTGCCAGAGCAAGCGCAAATGAGATAGATGATCAAGGTTGCAAGAGACTGGAGGATGAGTTCGAGGTGGATGATCAAGGTTGCAAGAGACTGGAGGATGAGTTTGAGAAGTACATGACAGTGAGCTCCATAGGTTAGGAACAACTTCAGAAGTTTACCACAACGACAGACAGGACGCACCAGTGGTGTCCAACTGAGGTAGCTCGAGGGCGAGCCACAAGTTTGTGTTGGGGGCCTGTTGGCACGGGATAAGTCTGCAGGAAGTGCAGAAGCTGACAAGCCATGAAATGGACAATCTGTAGAAGAAAGGGTCATTCACAAATATCGCAGAAGTGCAAAGCAGTTAATTAGTTAGATAAGGATCATGTGGACCATTTTGTAACCATGTAGTTTTGTATAAATAGGAGAATGATTGTAATCCTAAGGGAATCCAGAATATGATAAGAAGTTGACCCATCTTTTGATCTGTTTTGTATCCACGACATGGTATATTGACTGTTTCTACGAAGTTCATTCTGCAGGTTTTTGATGAATGCATGAAGATGTTCGATTATGGTTCCATTTTTGTCTTTGTCTCTTTGTAATGATGAATGTGAATGTTTGCAACATGTTTAATACTCAGTGGGTTAAATGATTATTGTTGATGCGAATGAGTAGGTTAAATATGTTGTTTCAAATGCTTATTATCCATTGAATCTACAAATGGTCTAATGGGTGAATGATGAGTTAATAGTTCACTGTGGAAGATATAATCTCTGGTTTCTACAAAGGTAATGTGTGTTGGATGCATGTCCTCAACTCCACTGCGGAAACTTGGTTCCTTCATTCCCCTTGTGCATCTTCGGTGAGACTTCATTTGCTCTGCGAGTGTTGCTTGAAGGGTTAACACCCTTCTGGACTAGTGTGTAAGGGAGTTTGGGTTGGTGTTTGTTGGCAATAGTGTGCAGTGAACCCCTGTCGATAGTCGCTGTGTCAACACAATGTTTGTTCAATGCCATGGATAAGTGGTGGTGCTAATGATGGTGTTGAGGAGGAGGTGGGCACATTTTCAATGGTGAAAATTGTACACATTAGGCCATCGATGGATGCAGCGATCTCTGGTTGTGGTCCTAAATATACTCCTAGAAAATTGGACTCCTTGTACATGTCAGGAGAAATATGAACATAGGGGGGTTGGTTTGTACTGGAGAAACTAGGTAGGATATTGTCTAGGTTACTAATGGTGTTGGGATCATAGTAGTTAAGTTGGTTGAGGGTGACAATCTTCCCATTTAAGGGAAACATCATGATACAGAAGACCAAGGAGGCGACTAACTTCATGGCATACATATAACTATGCCCCAAGTTGGTCATTGACTACTTCGATATCGATCATGACCATATTTCCCCCTATCTCTATGGGGATATTTTGGTACAATCCTCTAGGTTGGGATGGTCTCCCATCATATGCACGAAGGGTGATAGATGAGGGAACGAATTGTGTTGACCCTAATTGTTTCCACACATTAGAGGACATGACGCAAGTGGATACACCTTCATCAATGATACACTGATGAATCATAATGTTCTTTGCTGTGGTGGGGACTTAAAAAGTGGCTGAAGAGGGTAACCATGGTTCACCTTTGTAGAGATCAAAGGTCATAAGGTGCAAGTTGGAAGGATCAATGGCACCAAGTGAATTGAGTAATACCTTGCACTAGGTTGGGATTGACTGAAGCACTTCTTACGTGGACATGGCTACAAGGGACTGAGCTAAGTCATCAATAATACTATAATTGTGGGTGGGTTTCATATGGGGATTATTAGGTGTACGCCGAAGTGGAACCTTGGGAATCATCGATATTTGTTCGGCACTTGGGCATGGTGTTTACAAACGGCCCCTTGAGGGGATAGGGATGTATTCCACTTGGGGAGCTTCATGCCTATCATAACCTTTGGCTTGACTCTAAATATTAAAATCCAATGTATAGATATTTTGGAAAGAACCATCACTGGAGGGGAAAGGATCTTGTTGTTGCATAACAACCCCTTGATTGGAGAAGGGTTTCTATAATACATTTATTTGGGGTTGGGGATGGTTCGGGGCTTGAGGGGGATTTATCACAGTCTTCGTCTTGGCTTCCACTAATTACTAGAAGTTGGGGATAAGAGGGAAAGGGTGGGTGTAATGACCATATTCCTTGTAAATGGAACAATGGTAATTGGTCCTCACGTTGGATTTATTCCCTTGCTTAGGGGGGCTATTAGTCCCTGTGTTTTGATTACCTGGGTTCTGGTCCTATTGGGGAGGAGGGTTTCCTCCTTCCTCCTATTGCTGGTTTTTCTTTTTCTTCCCTTTCTTCTTCCCCTGAATATGAGTATTCTAGGGATTTGCGGTGTTCAATTGCTCAAAATAATGAGCTTGTTTTGCAAAATAAAGTTGAACAAGGCTAACCCACATGTGAGGTGTGGGTTGATGACCATCCAAGCATGGAAATGGGTAGTAAGGGTGGGATCATGTGCAATAGGGTCATTTATCAGTTTTTCCAAATCAGGGATATTTAGACTAGCCATGAACGGTAGGGTAGGAAGATTTGGTCCTACCATTGTATATTGTGTGTGATTTCCACGAGGGGGAGACCAGAGCAGTATTGAAAATAATGAATGACCTCCTATGAGAGAGGATGAATCAATGTGGTCCAAAGTATCTCCTAGAGGATAAGCCAAAGCGGAACCTATTCCATGACGAGGAGGGGTAAATGTGTCTAGGTTCTCTCCAAGGGGATAAAATGAAGGTGACCCTCTTACAACGGTGGAGGAGGTAGAAGGATTAACACTTTCTTTGGGAGGAAAAAATGATCTGAGCAAGGTGAGGACTCACCTAAATGATCCTATCAACATGGCCTGGGTGCGGTCCCAACTAGAGTGTCGTCCACGTCAACCACGGGGATATGGTGTAAAAACACCCCTTGAGAGAGGGGATAAGCCTTGCAGTCTTCGAGGCTGCCTTGGGGGGTTGTTTTGTTTCTCTATGGTGAAGGATTTTGTGTCAAATGAGAGTGATGGTGGAATTAAACACATTTGAACAAATGAAAAAATATGCCAACCACAATAGATGCAATATGGTGCAACAAGTTAGTGATATGTGCAAATTTATTTTACTATAAGGGTTCCCACATGTAGGTTCTTTTTAATTACAAGTTAGCTAACTTGTATTTTAAAAAAAAAATAAGTGTAAATTCCCTAAAAATACCTAAGGTCCTTCCTCTCAATTGTAACTGGGCCTCCCAAAAGCACAATTGATGGTGATAATGGGATCCACACACGAATTGACTAGTGAAAGTAACAAAGATCTAGTTTTATCGACAATGGGGCCAATGTTCCAATCAACTAGAATTGGAAACACGTACCAATGGAAATAGATAACTTCAAGAGTCAATTGCACATATAATTGATCCTTGGTGATGTCCTAAGTTTGGCCACTAAGATACCTTGCACCAAGTGTGGATCAGTTGTTCATCCTGCATGGTATAGTGTCATCTCCCTACAATGAAATGAGTGACTCGTAGGAGAGAGCAGGGAAACTATACCTCACCTTTCACCTCCTTAGTCATGGACCACTTATGATATGGATTTTCTTTGAACACTTGCTTATGGAAGGATTTTGAAAGTACCGTATGAGTAAAAAATGATATGTTTCATTATATCACTAATGAAACTAGAGGGGAAAATTAATGGATGCTTAGGCAAATCAATCCTACCTAACCAAAATGTTGTTTTGTGACCTCATAGGGAGGATTCTAGTTGGTTGGAAATTCAAAAAGATGATTTTAAGGGTCTTGAACTCACTTAGGGAGTGTAAGGGAGGTATTTCACAATTCCATTCCTTTGTGATTCATCCAGCTCACAAGAAGTGCGAGGTGAAGAGAATAATTGGAGTGGAAAATTCTTTAGGTCCCTTAGTATGTGCTAGTGATGCAAACACATGCGAGGTGAGAAAATTGATTGTTGCAAACTAACTAGAAGAGTGTAAAGAAAATGCAAATGGAGATGAACTTTTAACTCTAAAAGATGTTAAGGGTGCTTTGCAATAAAAGTGCTAATGAAATAAAAGTGTACAATGGAGGTATTTCACACTTCCCATCCCTTTCTGATTCACCAAGATCTTAAGAAGTGCAAGGTGAAGAGCACACTCATGGAGATAAGAATCTTTAGGTCCTTGCTTGTGTGCAAAAGGTGGATTCTACATAAGCTTTGATCCTAAAAACATGTCAAGTAAACATAAACAAGAGAGGTATTGAATACTAATGACAACAATGAGGCCCGTTGAAAGCCTCAAGGTTGGTTACCTAAGTAAGTTTCAAAACTATTGCAAGTAATCTTAATCTAGTTCATTAGTGAGTAGCCATTGAGGCTGCAAGATTGTTGCATGCAAATAAAAAGCAAATCAAATGATTGTAGTGTGGGAAAACAACACTATTCCATGCAATAACGCAGAAGAATTAGAAATAGATGCGTGGTAGTGTGAGAAGAATAGATAAAATGTGTGTGGTTAGATAAAATACTATTGCGTGGGTAATGAATTATTTATCTGCATGAGTAGCATGACTGTCGAAGGCATTTTCACGCATGTAGCGCATCCGAAAGGCAACGATCCATGCTACTGTGTAAAAATTAAGTGTGGCCAATAGGTAGGGGTTATCGAGTTGGAGGTGGTAAACCCAATCTCCTACAAATCTCAAGCACCCAGAATTAATCACTCAGCATAAAACAACCTAGTTTAAAAGAAATAAACAAAAATAATTGGATTCGCCATTAGAACTATTGTGGAAAAAATTGCACAAGGGTGCATCCCTCCACTTGGTAAGGGGAAAAGACATGTATGTTACAGCAAGCCCTCTGTCCTTGGATCTCCTTAGGGGGCGAGTGAATTCTCCTAATGATCTTGCAAGTGGTTCTTAGTGGAATTTAAATAAAAGAAAGAAAATTAAACACAATATAATAAAGGAAATGGGGGAAGAATGCAAACTCAAACAACCAAATGTATGCAAAACCACTTTGTATTGCTCAATGGTCAAGCATGTACAACACCTAGGAGGTGTAGGATTCAAGGGAAACCAACAATATCCCTTATGGGGATCCTTCTTGTCCAAACTAAATGCTAAGTGGGTGAGAGAACAATGGAGAGAAAATCTTGCTCCTTGGAGGAAGGAGGCAAGGGAGATTTGGAATGCTTTCAAAGGTGCAAAGAGGTGAGCTATAAAGGATCTCTAACACAAATATAACAACATAACTTTTCTCTTTTTTCTCTCTCTAAGATGCATGTCAATGCCTTCTTTTTATAGGCCAAGAGGTGGCGAAAAACAACTAGTTCCAAATGTGAACCCATGCACTCCATGAACTAGTTCCAACGTACACCAAGGGCGTTATTTATATCCACCAAGTGTGTGAGGAGCCAAATTCAGATTATTGGAGGTGATGGGGATTTGAATAACCTTCATTGCACCATGAAAAGTAGGTGGTATCACCGTTTCAATAGTCACATGGCAATCGAAGGAAAATCCATGCGAGTATTGCACAGGAAATGAACTGGTAACATGAGTTGTAACACGGGTTAATAATGGTTCATTCGTGTGACCTCTTATTTTGACTATTTTGGGGCACTGTTGGACTAATTTTTCCTTTTGGATTTGTTGAGGATGTCTTTGGTGGGATGTATTCTATATGTTGATGATGCCTTACTGCAAGAATCGTTGAAATGTTGCATATGTGCAAGATTTAGGCATTAACACCAATCGTAGGCTACCTTGTTCATAAATGTCTCAACAAGGTGCCACCAATGAGCTGGGACTTTGAATTCACTAGTATAAATCTCAAGATTGATGCAAAAAGGGAAATGGACAAGAGCATAGAGTAATCCCTCACCAAGATATCTCTCAGAGTTTTGCACTCAACAATATCTACACATTAGCATGGTAAATTTTCTCAAGACTTTTGGATTCTAGTACCGACCAGTTCTCACCAAACAGTGGATTTCCTTCTTTCATTACGCTCCAACATAGTACACTGTGTACTCACATCAGAAGGAAATTTCTCCCATGGGCTATTTTTTGACCTTTTTTTTGAAAAACAAATCACCAATTTTCCTTTTTTCAAAGATGATTAACCCAAATTGCATGGGATTATTATTTTTTACTCTAAAATTCGCCAAAATGGTCAAAAACTATATAAAGTACTTAGAAATTTGATTTTTTTTTTAAATCGCCAAACATTTTATGATTGCAAATTTAAAAATTAATAAGATTTGCCAACGTCTCCACATGTTGAGAAAATTATGGATCCTTAAAATTTTCCCCAGAACTCAAGAATTCCATCAAGGAAGGTCATAGACAATTTTCCATTTCGCTGATAGTACTATTATGGATAGTAAAATAACAATTGGTGACTTGCAAAATTTTAGAATTCATTAACAAGGTCGAGGGCCAATTCAGAGCTTGCACACAGAGAAAAATAGAAGGGTTCATTTACAAATCAGGGAAAAAATAATTTTCCTGTTTTGTACCAATGGAATCATCAAACAATTTGTGTTCTCATAGAGTTCATTGCGGAGTGCATGAAGATGTTCACAGGCATCTAAATTCGTGTCTCGCTCTTCCTTCATGCATGTTTTTCTTTTGGCTACCTAGAAAAACTTTGCACACGTGGTCCTTCCAAAGACTCATGTCTCTCAGCCAAGCCTCTAAACATTATTTTGATAATAATGGGCTAAGTTTAATGTTCAAAAGTTAATAATATCAAGGTATGATTAAAATATCATTTTAAGGGTGACTCATATTAGAGGAAACTTGGTGTCTAAAATGGGCCTTATACGAAAATGAGCCAACCATAATTGATTGATGCGTTGGAATTCAAGAACCAATATAATTTCAATAAAATGAGTCACCATAATGGTTGACTTGAGATATTTGTCATAAAAAAACTAATTTTATTGTTTGTATTTTCAACATATCTTCATTTGTTTTTAATCATATTTCGAGCGAGAGCACTCGTTGGATGCAAAATTAAATTCTACATCCAAGGATTATCCACACTACATACTTTTGATGGATCCCGCTGCCCCCAAAACAAGAAATACATGAAAAAACGTCATGATGATGTACAGAGGGAGATATGTTGAAAATACGAACAAAATAAAATAAAATAATAAAATAACAGGGAGATATGTTGGCAGTACTATTATGGATAATAAAATAACAATTGGTGACTCGGGATACTTAGCAAACTTCCAGAATTTAGTAACAAGGTCGAGGGCCAATTTAGAAGTTGCACATAGAGAAAATAGAAGGGTTCATTTACAAATTAGGGACGAAATATTTTTCCTCTTCTATACTAATGAAATCATCAGACAGTTCGTGTTCTCAAAGAGTTCATTGCAGAGCACGTGAAAATGTTCACAAACATCTGAATTCAAGTCCTGCTCTTCCTTCATGCATGTTTTCCTTTTGGATACCTAGACAACCTTTGCACACATGGTCCTTCCAAAGACTCATGTCCCTCAGCCAATCCTCTAAAATTTCGTTTCATAAGAATGGGTTAAGTTTAAAGTTCAAAAGTTAATAATATCAAGGTATGTTTAAGATACCAAGGGTGAAATAAAAGTTTAGGGACATGTTATAATCTCCAGTTGTAATATAGCATATTACACAGACATTCAAGCATAGATCAACATTAAATATGCACACTTTCATCCATCAAGAATTCAATAGAATTCAGTGGAATGTTCAACCGTTTCATTCATTCTTTATATATCAATTGGAGAGGTTGGAGACGTTACACCCGCTCCAACTACTCATTCATTAAGTGTACCATACAATAATCAAATGCATTAGTATGGTGACAAATAAGGGCTTGAATGGTCCCTCCAACATCTCCCCCACCCCAAAAATCTGCTTAGTCATGAAGAGAACAAGAGTGTGCAGCAACATCCTAGGCCTCTGCTCCTACCGAAGTAGTCGTCACTGTGCATCAACCATGCATACCAGAATGCATAGGTAACTCAGCTGCAACATCTTCCAGATGGATAGGAAGAAACATGTGTACAAGGCTCTAACATGAATTGTTACTCTTCAGCCTCCATCTTCAATCTGGGTACAATCAATCGAAGTCGGACCCTCTCACTAAGGTGGTAAACTACCTTCGTTGCAAGGAGGTCTTTTGGTTTAAATCCTCACCCGTTCTTCATCTGGATGACCCTTTCTCGACTCAAGCTTGGGTCTTTTTCCTCTTCAAATTTTTGTACGATTTCTCTGCCTTTTCGCTTCGGAGGTCACGACCCAGGAACAACTTCCATGATTCTGCACTGGGGGGATCAATCAATTTTGTTGTTCTTTGTGTCATCATATTTATCATGAAGCTCTGTTATGTGCAATGTAATGTGTCTTTTACTTGAATGACATTTTCGTCATCATCTATCGTGAGTATTTATAATGCCTGCGAGGTTTTATATGCATGCTCAAGTGCGCGATCTTGGTCGAGGTCGATTTCTTTGGACTTGACTCGATTGACAAAGTCGACTAGAAACCGACTTGCTTTACAAAGATAGGGGAGATCGCTTGCCTTCAAACAAACTCATGTTTCATCTCCCCTTGACTTCAAAAATTTAAAGAAGAGTCACATTAACATAGTGACTCAATCGACTCATGACCTGTCAACATGAATCCAATTACATTTGACTATTCATATTGAATCGACCATTTTTAGCGAGCATATTTACAACTGGACCAAATATGCATCAACCGAAAATTAAATACATTAGAAATCAAACCTAAGGGACACAACCTTGACCATAGTTTTTACAACATAGACATAGTATTGCATCAACCTTATACAATCAACCATATTTTGGAAAATAGGGACTCATCGACCAACCTTATCATATTGACCATATTTACATGCCATTGACCAAAAAAATATCATGACTTGACAAAAAATGAATGCCGACCATTTTGGATATCGACTATATCTTTACATATAAATACCAACCAAATTAGAATCGACCTGACCATATTTTCGTTGTGACTATACTAAATCTTTATTATTTGGCATGAACCATAGCGAGTATCAAATACAATTTTAAAAAAATCATTACAATCTAAAAAGTAACCTCGATGATGACCAGGGTAAAGGAGTAACCACGGAACATAATTTTTTACAAAGAAAAATAAAGGTAACCTTCAAAACGCAGATCGACAAAGTATTTATGTGATTAGTGTACCAGAAACTTGTGACTCAGCAGGGGTATATTTCTAGTCGAAATTATTGAGTTAATGAAAGTTCGTGGGATACTTATTGGAGTCTACGGTCGAATATATTTCAATTTCGTTAAGTTGGATTTTTGGTTGAGGGTTTGCTCAACCTACCATCCACAATATGTGAGCCGCTGAAAAAAAAAATCTTATTCTCAAACTATTGACTATTGATAGATGGTATTCGCGATGATCGAACAATCTCCTCAAGTCAAAGAACTGTGGTCAACACATTGTAGCAGTCGAAACTCTTTACAACGATCTATTGATTCTTTTCGATGAGTTATGGATCGAATGTATTAGTCAGAGTCATCACCCGACCAATGCTTTAACAAAATTAAAGCAGAGTCGTGTTGATCGAAGGTTTTCACATTGGCCGTAATTCTTGAAATTAGTGCCAAAACATGTCAACAATATAAAATAGCAGTCGACTCCTTATTCGCAGTCATCCTCCACATGCTATGGTGGGTCCCGAGAAACAACAACAACTTTCATTTCACGCAAAATTTTGGAGACATCAGTTGTTGTATTGATAACTAGAAGGTTGGTCACTAGAGCGTGGATCAAATTGGCTTAAATCATGACTGGTCGATATCCTTTGAATGTAGTAAATGGTTGTTGTTTGTAAGAATAGTCATCGGCAACTATATTGACAATGGGTCAATGGAATTCTTTGGTGAACGACTACCCTTTTGACAATAGTACAAGATCGCTCCCTCCAATCACAGATCGACCATTGCGCAATTTTTTTCTGTGGCGAACCGATTCTTTAAGCAAGCATTCCCTCGAACAGTTACTGGCAGAAATTCTTTTTTCATTTCTTGCAGGTTTCTTTCCATGAGCATCCTCACATTCTCTTCGAAGTTCGAACCATTTCCCTTTTGCTGATGCTGTCACCTAGCCAAAAAATAATGGCGACGATGCCACTGTTGTAATCTAATAGATTACACTGGCATTTAAGCAGAGATCAGCATTAAATAATCACACATTCATCCATCATCAAGAATTCAATAGAATTGGGTGGAACGTTCAGTCGTTTCATTTATTCTTGAGAGGTATATTTATACATCAATTGAAAAGGTTGGAGCAGTTATAACCGTTCCAACTACTCATTTATTAAGTGTAACATACAATAATCAAATGCATTAGTATGGTGACAAGGGCCCAAAGGGTCTCCAAACACCTCTTTAGGTTGTCTACATCCTTGTTACCTTCTCACTGTTAAATTCATAAATCCCATATTCTTCTAGCATTCGCCTCATCCACAACTAGTTATATTTTATATTAATATTCATAATATATACAACTTGTTCAACCTTTAGGCATTTTATCATCATATGGTTCATCATTACATCATGGTTTCAAAACCAATGGTATTACATCAACCTTCCATGGTCTAGACTAAGGTAAGCAATGCTAAGCAAGTTATCCCTTGGATATGTTGAGATTTCATTGCTAGATAAAAGGAACCATTTTATCATTGGTTTGCAACTATAAGATTTTGTGTCATAAATCAATTTCTCCATTAATGATATGAGAGAGGTTGATTTTGTCACTTTAGAGGATTCTTATGTTGAATTGTAAATATGGAACCACATACTAACATAACAAGTCATCATTGTGGAACCAAAAAGATCCTAAGATTAATAACATAATCTAACTCATAGATGAGCACAATATCAATCTAAAAGTTTAATATATCCATCCTCACAAAAGTCACAACTACATCATTCTTTTTCAAGGTCCATCTCTTATTTTCTTTAGTGTATATCCAAGCCCTAAGATTAAGCTCCACAAATCCCATCAAAAACTTTAGAGAATTCACCTTTACATCTTCTTTCACCTTCATTATTTTCTTGGCTATCACCATACATAATCTACAATTTCTGAAATCTAGAACTTCCTTTATTCCTTTTTTTTTAAATGTTTGAGATTGCTCAAGATTCAATTTGATATATGAACATTGCTAGTTTCTATTGTTGTTCATGTGCTTCCCAAAAGCACAAGATGTTCGACAAATGGTATTGCTTCAATTGAGGGTTATCAAAAAGAACTTTCACACTGTTATGTATGATGAAAGCAATATCTACTCTTAATAAAAGTATAAAAGGTGGCCACATAGACAAATGTCTCTACTATTTGTAGTGTATTTAAATTAATAGGAATTCAATTATGGAATTTGACACCATTAATATTAATTTCATTATATTTTTCTTCCAAGGAAAACCTAGTGGGGAAACTCCTAGGTAAGTCGCTCCATTTTGCTAATGGCACCCAATGTAAAGCACACTGTTGTGAAAATGTCACACTTGATGTGATAGAGATATCTACTAAGGCATGCATTATAGGTATCCAACTAAAAATATTGACCCTAACACCTTATGCATGAAGCTCAAAGTACTTGAAGACTCAAGCTATCCCACCAAACTCTTTTAATTATTTTTTATTAACAAACAATCAATCGTTTATTAAATGAAAACATATTCTATGTTCAAATTAAATTTTCAAAACAATTTTCCTTTAATCTTTATTTCCCTCAAGGAACTCCATTGATGGCTTATGATTTACCTTTTGCAATTCATTAATGTTTCTCACTTTCTCTTTCCACGGTGGATAATCCAATGTTTGATTATCTTCCATTCTAATTCTTGATAACATAAACTAATACATTTTTCTTTACTTGTGTCAAAGTGTAGATGAATCATATTTTTTTAATATAGTCTTGATTAAGCAATAGAAATTGAGTGTCAAATTACTTTTTATTAATATAATTTGTTTACCTCAATTAATTATATTTAAATTTAATAATTGTTATGTTTTTTTTTTCCTTGAATTAATAATTATTATGTTAACATTGCATTGCATTTTTTTAAATTATTGATTTGATTGTTTTCATTTTATTTTATTAATTTAAAAAAAATACTTAATTCATAACTGGTTAAAAAATGCTTTAATTTATATATAACAAAATTGTAAAATGTATTTTTATATCACAACTTAAATAAAGATTAATAAAAATTTTTGATGTCTAAACAAAATATATATTTCTTAAATATACTTTTAATATATAATTATGTAAATAAAAATAATAAATATTTTAATGAAATAAAAAATAATCCGTTACAATGCATATGAAACTAGAGGTTTTGCATTTATTTTTCTTATTTTTAATTTATGTTTATATATATTTCACCACATGCAAGTAGATTTTTTTTTTATTATATATAAATTGAAAATATAAAAAATTATTATTTTTATATTTTCAAACACTATAGTGTATGGTTAGGGAATTCATTGGATCCAATTAAATTAAAATAAGATAATTTATAGTAATTGGGAAGGGTTCACATTAAATGATAATATGTTTAATTGGTTCATAAGGAAGGTTAAATTTAAATTTCTTTCTATTTTCACTATTTGGATGATTTGGAAAAATAGGAATTGTATTATCTTTGAGAGTAAATCTTCCTATGTCGTTACAATTTGCAAACATGTTATGTCTCTCTTTCAGGAATTCCTAGGTTTGAAAAGAAAAGTTGGAAGTAGAACTATTATTAATCCTATCTTTTCTGATGATACATCATATGGTTTCTTTGATGGTGCTTGTAAAAATGGTCTTAGTGGTGCAGGCATGACCAGAGACCATAAGATTCTCCTTAAGATGGGGTGGGATATGATAGTAACACAAAGGTAGATTTAGTTTCCCTATGGGGCCTACTTTGGATTGCACAAAAGAAGGGGGTCTTCAAAATCAAAATCTTTGGTAGCTCAAAAATTCTTATTGACTGGGAAAATGGGCTTCACATGTATATTTTTTGAACACTCGCTTCACACTACTTTCAATCTGATCAAATCTTTTGTGGATATCTTTTTTTTTATGTTCTTGAATGAAGAATTTTGTGGGATAGTAGTTCTTGTCTTTTGTAGCTATGAGGATTCCCCTTTTGAAGGTGGATTGTAGAAATCAATGGAATTCCTGTAAAGAGGGTAATTTTTTGGTTTCCACACAATAGTGTCATGAGAAGTATTGTATTTTTGCTAAGTATGATATGTAACTTTGATTTTAATGTGAAATAATTACAAGTTATAGTTATTTTTCTTCTTAAACAAAAAGGATATTTAAATAATTGGAGGCTACGTTAATTTTATTATTTTATTATTAAGAAAAAATAGGTTATTTAAAATAATAGATTGAATTTCATTCTCATCAAATACTTGGGTTTTGTCCATGTTTAATAAAATAAACACTTAACTAATTTAAAAAAATTAATTAAAACTTACTTCAAAAGTACATCTACATAAATCTATCTATTTGATCACAATGAATGTTATATTTTTTAAAATAAATTTTACTAATTTGAAATTTCTAATTTAATATAGATGTGATACTCTGGTTTGCCTAAGTTAATGGATTTGTTATGACAGTTTATATATATGTTCATATTTGTGTTTGTCCTTCCACATATGTTCATTCAGATTTTTTTAGTTGCGCTACAATTTTAATGTAGCTGTGGCCAAATCATGTCGCCAAACGCATGATTGTAAGGTCATTTGGAGAGGCCGAGCACTGCATTTTCTTGAATTGCCCTATAGATTCATTCCATTAGAAATCATGATTTGAGAACTCATAGTCTTTTTATTGTTTGTATTATCATAGTTTGGCATAATCACTCATGGTAAACGCATGATTGTTTCGGTTGGCATAATCAATCATGGAAAACATATGATTGTCAGGTCATGCATTTTAATGAGAAAATGCTTTCCATCCCAATAATTAGAGTGGGCCAACTGATATTCCCATTTATATAAACCCTCAATCTTCTCGGAAGAATGTAGTCTTCCTTCTTATGGATGAAAATTGATCACTTTGTTGAGTTTTCCATTATTAAAATCAGCGGCAACACAAGTTGCAGCTATTACAATGAATACGTGACGCATATTGGAATGGGTAGGATTGGAAAGACGTTGAAGCTTAATCCAATTGGGCGAGGAGTTCAAATGCGCCCAAGTGCTTATGACAATCAAGAAGATGGGAACAACTAGTCAGCCAACCAGTTTAGGTCAAGTTTTCAATATTCAATTTGGGAACAGCGTTGGATCTGCCATTATACCCGTTTCCATGTATGGGCTTGAAGCTGTTTCATTGATGAAAGCCACAAGAGCTCCTGGAACATCTTAGAAACGGGAAACGAGCAGAAACCCCAACTGATCGTCTGACTAACTTTCGATTGATTGATAGCGTCACTTCAGGCAAAGCCTCCAGTCTGAACTTACTCTTGATTGATTGCCTCTCATTATTTGTGAATGGTTTTTTAATATACCTCATGTTTTTTAAACGGAGTGTATTTATATAAGGCGTATTTGAGAAAGTATTTCAAAATACAGGGTTTATATTGTTCTAAGTTTTAATTACGCCAAGTTTTATTTCAACATTGGGGTTGGAGATCAGTTGGATGATTTTTTATTTTCCAAAAAATAAGAGACCAGATATCATTAATGCCAAAAAATAAGGGGCCAGATATCATTAATGCTAGAATATTCTTTATGTTACGCACAAATCAATGGTTTAAATTCAACTAATTAACTCGGATGCAGTTTTTCGAAGGCTTATCTTTTCAGAACTGCCTTTAAATCTTTTGAGAACTCCTGCCATTTAAATATTAAATATTTTCAGCAATTCACTATACTCGACTCTCTCTCCACAAATGATCAGGTAATAATAATCGAGTGTCTTTCTCTCCGTGATGAGATGGAAATACTCGAGATGGGATGGAAATACCGTGGGTTGTTTTCTATAGGTATAGGTTGACTTCACTAAAACAAAACCTGCATTTATTTATTTATTTTTTATCTATATCAAGGTCTCGGACAATAAACTTAGAATTACCATGATATCGTAGTCTGCGGCAGTAAACTTAGAAGCATAATTTCTTTTTGTCCACGGACCATAACCTTGTACATTCTAGAGTATTGAACTAAAACTGTGATAATGATTAAGCCGAAGATGTGCTCTTTCTGGTAAAGGTTTATGTTATTTAGCAATATTTATTAATAAAATATTTTTTATAAATGATGTAAAGTATTTTATATTTTATATTTTTTTAACAATATTAATTATAATATTTATATATTTATATTTTTCTAATAATATTTATTTTATATTTAATATTTTTTTGATGTTGAATATTGTATACTTATTTGAATTGGGGGCTTTTTTCTAGCCTTGTCACAAGGGGTTAATGAGTAACCCCACCCTCGCCCGTTTTGAACTTGTGACTTCTTTGGAGATAACACATGTTCTTAACCATTAAACCCACTCAAATGCCTCAAATATAGGAAACAATAAATAAGTTTGTAACATTAAATCATTGGACAATTACTATTATTTTAGTATTAGACTTAGTTCAAGTGATGAGGCCAACGTTTATACTTCATAAGCGTGTGCTCTCTCTGCAATTCCGAGGCTTTTGTTATTTGCTCAAATAGACGTTTAACTTGTATTTTTAATTATAAAGGTAACACCTAAACTAGGTTTTGTATGCACATTCATAAATGTTTATGACCTAAACTAGGTTTTCTTTAAAATTTATGTTTAGTTAATTTTTATGTTTAGTTAATTTTTGAATTTTTATTTTTATTGGTTTGATTATTTTGATTTTATTTAAATCTACATATTTTTATTTTTTTTAAAATAATATACTTTTAAGTAATACTCTATCATTTTCTATTTAGTTTTTAAAATTTATTTATTTGTTCATACCAAAATAATATCAAATATTAATTTTTTATTTAAATTTTTGGGGAAAAATTATTTCTTATTTTTAAGTGTAAAATATAAATATGCAAAACTTAACCTCTAATTTCTTTAAAATTATATAGTTAACTTGATACATTAAAAAAAATATTATTTCCTAATTAAATATAAATATGTCTAAATTAATCTCTAATTTTTTAATAAATATATTAAATTGTTTAAATACTATAAATTAAAATATAAAACAAAACAATAATAATCCTTTTGTTTTCCTGCGAAAAAAGGCGTATCTACTTTATAGATAAAGGAGAGACATTTTACATAACCTCATAGGTCTCTTGAAAATGATTTTCATTAGTTTCATTACAACAAAATGGCCAATGTGTTAAACATCCTTAAAAATCCACCAGTATGGTCATGTTGTGCATTATAAGTTCATATAACATAACAAAGTTCATGGCATCATGCCTATAACAAAAGCATATGACATAAAATCAATATAGGATTGGCCCTGGGCCATATTGTTGTCCAGGAACATGCGTCCATGTCTGCCAAATGTCATCATCAAAATCAAGCCCAATTTTTGATAACTCGTCTGCCACTTGGTTCTGTTCTCTATAAACGTGATAGAAGGAGATCTGAGAAAAAGATGCAGCCATTCTTGCGACCTCCTCATAGATAGGCAACAATAAAATGTTCCGGGGCTTCCACCTCGACTTCATCCATTGGATTATTGTTAGGATATTTAGACACTTAGGAGTTAGTTAAGATCAACTTGTGTAATATATCCGTTAGGGATAGTGTGTTTCTTTAGTATGCATTAGTATGCATTTGTAAATACTTAATCCGACGGTCACGATATGTTTCCGACATAGAGTGATCCGACGACTCAACTTCTCTTAGATCAAACCTAACTTTGATTCTTGGCTTAACACCCGATTGGTCCATGATCTCTATTTAAAGAGCATGGATGGTCATTGTTTAGTTGATCGATTATGAGAAGCTCATTTGTAACTTTCTTTCTTTGCATAATAAATTGTCCCGTAGAAGCTATTTGGCCGGGGCCGTGGAGTGTTTCCCTCAAGAGGGTTTAAACCACGTCAAAACATCAGTGTGTAGATCTGTGATCTGTTTGTGTGAAGTGGTTTCTCTTGGTGTTCGGTCCTTTGGTAGTACCCTGTGTACCCGAACATGGTATTAGAGCTTTTATGAAGTGCCGCTTCTGGTTATAATCTAGATCTTGAACTGTTGTTGCCGAAACTCGAAAGGGTTTCTGGTTCTGGTATTTCTGTGCATTTTTGGGCTGTGGGAGGTGTTCCATTGCATCCGGAGCGTCGTTTCCATTGGGAAATAGTTTTCGTTTGATCGAAAATGGTTCCCGGTTGCTCCAGAAACGTGTATTTCATCAGATCTGAAGGTATAATGTTACAGTGACGCATTTTTTTATTTCATTTTTTGAAAAGAAAAATATCATATTTCATCTTTTTTTACTGTTAGATTTTTTTTTGGTTCGGATTGTTGCTTTCCCATCTGCGTATGCTCTTTGCCGTACACCTTGAGCGATCTCGGCAAATCAGAAACAGAAAGGAAAAGTGTTTTTCTCGACTGCGTATGCTCTTTGCCGTGCACCTTGCGCGATCTCGGCAAATCAGAAACAGAGAGAAAACGTAGACTTTTCGGGCAAGCTAACAAGATCTAACCCCACAAGTGTGGAAAAGTTTTTCTTGTTTCGATTTGTGGTTTGTTTTGCAGGAAAAAGGGCAAGCACGCAAACCGAGCAAGAAGAGTAAAAAAAAAAAGCCCCTTACTCATTCCCATATTTTACATACCTTTTAGTCTAGCTCACTTGGCTCAAAGTTGCTTTATTCCTTAATAGGTCTTGAGTTCAAGTCTTAAGAAGTTACTTTTAAAAGGAAAAGTGCATGGAATTTCTATTTTCAAGTTACTTTATTGTAAAAGTGCATCTCACTTAAATAATAAAAAAAATAAAAATATAAGTGAGTCACTTAAGTTTTTTTTTCATTGTTGCACTATTTAAAAGTAATATCATTGTAAAAGTGAAATCACTTATTTTACAAAAGTGGTTCACTTAAAGCAACTTTATTGTAAAGTGATTGTCAAAAGGTTCATCTTGGGAAGAGGGGGGTTCTTTTTTTTGCTGGACATTCTCTAGCTGCCACGTCACTATTGGGGACATCTTCAACAGTTTCTTTGTTCAAGCATAACTTCATCATACAGAGTCAGTTTTCAGTGCTATTTTTTTTGAAACCGACTATTTTTTCGAGCTCTTCACATCCAAACTATTGGTTTCTGCTTTTACAACCATTAATTTATAAATATGGCCGCCCATTGTGATATTCTACTTAATAGTTCCAACTATTTCTCATGGAAATCTCGTATGGAGGATGTTCTACGAAGTAGGGGACTTTTCAGAATTACCATAGGGAAAGAAAAAGAACCCACTGATGATGATAAGAAAATAAAATGGGCAAATATATGTGATGAAGCTCGTGGATTGATTGGGATGTCAATCTCTACTGATTTGCGATTCCACATATCTGGAATTGATGAACCTAACACTACTTGGGACAAGTTGGAATCTGTGTTTGGTAAACACAATGAAATTCGAGGTCACCAACTCGAAAATGAGTTGATTTCTTAAATCCAAGTGACTTTTCATGCATTCAAGATTATTTATCTAAGTACAAAACTCTTAAGCTCTTATGTGTAGAATGTAAGATTGAGAGGGAAGACAAACAGTGCATTTATCATATTCTTTCCAAACTTGGACCTGCATATTCTGTTTTTGTATCTACATTTTACTCCATGAAAGCATCATTGAATGCAGCTAGCTATCAAGAGCCTAGTCTTGAATCCTTTTGTGATTCCTTTATTAGGGAACAAGATAAACTCATTCATCTTGGAATAATCAACAATGCAGATACATCTGGGAAAGCCTTATTGTCCCAACAGAAAGAAAAGTCCAAGCCTCCCAAGAAACAAAATTTTCACAATAATAAGTCAAACAAGGGTCCAAAACCCTTTCAGTTAGCTCCTTCTTTAAAAAATGACAAAGGATCCAAGCCAAAAGGCAAGAAGACTGAGCGTCATTGCAACTATTGCGGGAAAGATAATCATGATGAATCTAAGTGTTTCAAGAAGATGGCAGCCTTGGAAGCAGCAATGAAGAAGCACCACATCAGCCTAGATTCGTCTTCAGAATCTACCTCTCATGGACATGCACTTTGTGCTTCTGGTTATTCTTATAATGCATCTTCTTCTTCTACTTCAAATGAATGGCTCATTGATTCTGGAGCATCTTATCATATGGCTAAGGATCAAGCCATCTTTTCTACTATGCATGAATGTAACACCAAACAAATATTTGTTGGTGATGATAGATCTCTAAGTGTTGTAGGAGCTGGAACAGTTCCAGTAGATAATGGTCATTTTAGTGATGTACTATGTGTTCCAAGAATTTCCTGCAATTTGTTATCAGTCTATCAGATCACTCATTCTGGTGAAGGTAAAACTGTGACCTTTACACCTCACCAAGTTGTAATCAAGGATTTTAAAGATCCTCAACAAGTCCTAGCTATTGGAATTGTTGATGATATTACCAGGTTGTACAAGTTTAACAACTTTCGGTCATCACCTTTTCCTTTAGTTTTTGTTGCTCATAGTGATAACTTGAGCAAACTTTGGCATAAGCGATTTGGTCACCTAAATTATCGCTCATTGCAACAACTATGTAAAGAAAATATGGTGACAGGTGTTTCGATGGTATCTTGTAGAGATCGTGTTTGTTCCGGTTGTGTACTTGGAAAACATCATCGGGACAGTTTTGACAAACGTGCCTCTTGGCACGCCTCGGTTCCCTTGGAGCTTGTGCATAGTGACTTGTGTGGTCCTCTTCCATCTGCTTCGTTTTCTGGTTTCAAGTATTTCTTAACTTTCATTGATGATTACACCAGACGCACTTGGGTTTATTTCCTAAAACTTAAGAGCAAAGTATTTAACATGTTCTTGGCCTACAAGGCCCTTGTTGAAAAACAATCTGGTCATCAAATTATTAAGTTAAGATCTGACAATGGAGGAGAATATGTTAACAAACAGTTTACTACTTTCTGCACTGAACAAGGCATCCAACAACAACACACTGTTCCATATACACCACAACAAAATGGTGTAGCTGAGCGGAAGAACCGCACTTTAAAAGAAATGGCTAATTGTATGATCCAATCTAAGGGACTAAGTCTTCAATTTTGGGCTGAAGCTATAAATTGTGCAAATTACATAGTTAATCGCACCCCCACAAAAGCATTACAAGGTATAACACCGGAAGAAGCATGGAGTAAAATTAAACCTGATGTAAGTCACTTTCGTGTGTTTGGTAGTGAAGCATGGGCTCACATTCCGGATGAAAAACGGAAAGCATTGCAGCCTAAAAGTGAAAAGTGCATATTTGTTGGATATTCTGAAGATGTAAAAGGTTATAGAATTCTTCAACCACATTCTCATGCTATAATCATTAGAAGAGATGTTAAATTTGATGAAAATCTCTTGGCCTGCGAGCCTAACTCGGCGATTGTGCCATCTTTGGCCTACGAGCCTTATTCGGCGTTTGTGCCTTCTTCTTCTTCTTCCAACTTCCTTGACAAGTTTCCAACTCCAGTTTCTGATGATGACAGTGAGGATGAAAATCCACCTCCGCCTGCTCATGTTCCTCCAGTTGCACCAGCACAAGTGATTCCTCGATGGGTCCGTTCAACATGTGAAGCAGCTAGTGATCTTGCCAGTGATCCTAGAGATCAACGTCGAACACGTTCTCAGTTTCAGCGAGCCTCTTCTCTTTTGGCTCAAGTTTTCGAGAATCATGATCCAGAAACTTTTGCAGAAGCTTCAGGGAATCCAGATTGGGATGCAGCCATGGATGAAGAATATCTTTCCTTAATGGCGAACGATACTTGGGATCTTGTACCTCTTCCAAAAGGAAGAAAACTTGTCAGATGTAAATGGGTCTATAGAACTAAGTATGCATCAGATGGAAGTGTTGAAAGACTTAAGGAAAGGTTAGTTGCCAAAGGTTTTTCCCAAGTTGAAGGGATTGACTACAATGAAACCTTTGCTCCTGTTGCAAAAATGAACTCCATCCACCTTGTTCTTTCCCTTGTAGCCTTACACAACTGGGAAGTCCATCAAATGGATGTCAAGTTTGCCTTCTTACATAATGATTTACAGGAGGAAATTTACATGGAACAACCTCCTGGCTATGTTCAGAATAACTCTAGCCTTGTCTGTCGCCTTAAGAAATCCTTATGTGGCCTTAAGCAAGCTCCTAGAGCTTGGTATGCCAAAATGGATAACTTTCTCCTTGACACTGGTTTTTCTAGATGCCATTCTGACCTCAATGTCTATACCAAGAAAGTAGGAAACCATCTCATCATACTTGTTCTATATGTTGATGACCTTATTCTTACTGGTAGTGACCCTAAGCTTATAACTCATGTGAAATCCAATCTTAAACAAAATTTTGAAATGTCAGACTTAGGACATTTGTATTATTTTCTTGGTCTCCAAGTCATGCAAACCAAAGAAGGAATCTTTCTTTCTCAGTCTAAGTATGCTTGTGACCTTCTTCGATGCTTTCACATGGAAGATTGTACACCAGCCCCTTCTCCCTTCCAGTCTGGAGTCAAACTTTCTGCCACTTGTACTTCACTTGAAGTAGATGCCACCTTGTATCGTCAGCTTGTTGGTAGTCTTTTATACTTGACTCATTCCCGTCCTGACCTTTCCTTTGCCGTTGATCGAGTTGCCCCTTATATGAAGACACCTCATGAAAGTCACTGGAAATCAACTAAAAGAATACTTCGATATATTCGAGTTAAAGTTCAGTTTGGGATTCATTACAGTATAGGGGGGAAACCTTTGTTGGTTGGTTTCACTGATTCAGATTGGGCTGGCGATCCTGATGATCGAAAGTCTACTGCAGGTTATGTTTTCAGTCTGGGATCTGGACCTATTACTTGGGCTTGTAAGAAACAACAAGCTCTTGCTCTTTCTTCAACAGAGGCAGAATATCGAGTAGCAGTTAATTCCAGTCAGGAGCTTTATGGCTTCGACAGATCCTTTCAAAGTTTGGATTCGAGCAGCAGCAGCCTACTACACTTTGGTGCGACAATCAAAGTGCCATCAAGCTTGCCAAAGATCCAGTTCTACATCAACACAGCAAACACATTGAGCTACATATGCACTTCACCAGAAATCTTGTTCATGATCGAGTTCTTGAAGTGCTCTTTTGCCCTACAAATGATCAAGTTGCAGACATCTTCACCAAGTCTCTTACAGAAGTGAAGTTTTCTAAACTTCGATCTATGTTAGGAGTTCAACAACTTGTCATTAAGGGGGGATAGGCTCTAATGCCTCCTTCCTTCTCCTAATAGTGTCACTTTTGTAAATCCTTCAATCCTATCCCAAGTTGTTCTTAAGGGGGGATGTTAGGATATTTAGACACTTAGGAGTTAGTTAAGATCAACTTGTGTAATATATCCGATAGGGATAGTTTGTTTCTTTAGTATGCATTAGTATGCATTTGTAAATACTTAATCCGACGGTCACGATATGCTTCCGACATAGAGTGATCCGACGGCTCAACTTCTCTTAGATCAAACCTAACCTTGATCCGTGGCTTAACACCCGATTGGTCCATGATCTCTATTTAAAGAGCATGGAGGGTCATTGTTTAGTTGATCGATTATGAGAAGCTCATTTGTAACTTTCTTTCTTTGCATAATAAATTGTCCCGTAGAAGCTATTTGCCCGGGGCCGTGGAGTGTTTCCCTCAAGAGGGTTTAAACCACGTCAAAACATCGGTGTGTAGATCTGTGATCTGTTTGTGTGAAGTGGTTACTCTTGGTGTTCGATCCTTTGGTAGTACCCTGTGTACCCGAACAATTATGAGAGATGAATTGCTAAAGACCTATAGGGTCTTAATATCCCTCACAATGGCCACATGTAAAAGAAATTTCAGAGCCAAAAGCTCTGCTCAATTGTTGGTGCTAAATCCAGTGGATGCAGCAAATTTGAACCAATGAGAAGAGGAAAAGAAAATGATACCTCTAGCCCTGCCGCGGGAAGGTGAACCTTTGGTTGCTCTATAAAAAAAGCCCCACGGGATATCCTAATTGATATGGACCTCTGTAATAACCCTATTTTGCAAGGACTTGTTAATAGGTGGAAGGACATGGACCATAGCCATACAAGGATATGCACTGGCCTCAAGTGGATAGTAACAATCTTGGAAAATTGCATGATTCTGAGCCTTCCACGTGTGCCAAATGGTGTTAAAAAGAAGAGTAGGGAAACAGAGAGCACATGGCGATGAGTGCCAGTGTTGAAAGGCCTCCGATAGCGTGCAATCGGAGCATAGATGCTGAATGCCAAATATCATAAAAATAGAAACCCATAATTGTTGAACATAAATGCAGCTGATGAGGAGATGTGAGGCCGATTCATTATGAGTTCTACAGAGAGGACATCTCCCAGGTCCCGCGAAGATAAAACATTGAAGACATTCCCATATAGGAATACAGTCTTGAATGGTTGCCCAGAAAAATATTTTAATCTTGAGAGGATAGGTGACATCCCAGAATGCATCGTGCCACCAACATTGAACCAAATCCGGAACATTCAATTGAAGAAGAATAGTATATCCGATGCTGGGGGAAGAAGTCCCACCATTAGAATTATGAGACCATAGCAGAACATTCGGATTTTGAGAGATTTGAATGAAACTATCCTTTAAGGATAGAATATAACGATCCCATGCAACCTGGTCCTCATTCCGGAAATGAAAAAAAGCAGCAAATAACCATCCCTGTTGATGAATGTTGGTGGTGATCAGATCCGCAATCTTTGCAAGAAAGATAAACCTATACGTTGAAGCATCGATATCATATGGACCAGAAGACGGTAGTTATACCTACACCCAATCCATGTATTGTTTCCAATGCGTAACCACATGCCATTTCCAACCTTCCATTGAACGCCCATAGCTATAACTCCAAAGGTAGATAGGGTGGCCTTCCACATCATGGATGAAGAGCGAGTACATAAACCCCCTATCCTGAACCAATCCTCAACAGAAAATGGCTGGATGTATTTTTGTATAATGATCTTTGTCCATAGGTTGTTTACTCAAATCAAACGCCATAGATTTTTGGCCACTAAAGCCTGTCTAAAGATCCCAAGGCTTTTGATACCCATCCCACCCCAAGCTTTGGGCAAAGAAACCTTATCCCATGCAATCCAATGGAATGATTGGATATTTTACCCCTTCCACAGAAATTTGTTGCATATATTATGGATTAAGTTGAGCGTGCTGGTAGGAATGCATGCCATAGATAGCCAATAGACTGGAGTCTCTTCCAACACAGATTTAATAAGGATGAGTCGTCCTCCTTTTGACAACTAGTGGTTGCACCAGAGGTGAATCCTATTTTCAATGTGCTCAATAAGCCATACCAAATCCTTAATACCATAGGAGTTGGGTCAAATGGTGAAACCCAAATAGGGAAGACCATCATCAGGTTCAACTATGGTGAAGGGGAAAACCCTGGAAATCCATACCATCATGGCATTCTCTAAGTTGTAGAATGATATAGTAGATTTGGTAACATTGATAGACATGTCTGTGGCCCTCATAAAAGAAGAAAGGATCTCATTCAAACATAATATGTCACCTCTAGATCCATCCGTGAAGATCAGAATGTCATCGACGAAAAAAAATGGGTAAAGACCAGCCCAGGCGAGAGCTGAAAACCCTTAATAGTACGACGGTCCAATGCTTTATGCATGGCACACCCTAGTCCCTCAACAACCAGGAGGAAAAGTAGAGAGGTGAGTGGGAAATCCTGATGAAGCCCACGCTCAAGTTGAAATAATGAAGATGCGGAAGCATTAATAAGCACAACAAAAGACACCGACTATACAAAATCCATTATCCAATTAACAGTGTTCAAGGGAAACCCCACCTGGAAGAGAGCCAGTCGTAGGTAAGTCCAATTTAACTGATCATAGGCCCTACAGAGATCGATCTTCAGGATAGAAGATGAGATCCTTTATGTCTTAGCTGAATGAATAACCTCCTGCGTAGATCCTATGGCATCCTATATCAATCTACCTTTTAAAAAGGCATGTTGTTCCATCGATATTCTAGAAGACAGAATACCTTTAATTTTGTTAGCCACCACCTTTGCTGTAATATTTTAAAAACCATTACATATTGAGATGGGCCTATAATCGCCAAAGGATTGTCCCTTATCAGTTTTGGGTATCAATGCTATGAAGGTTGCGTTGCTAGTAGCCAAGATGCACCCCTTGATCCGCGATTCCTCTCTAACTGCAAGAATGTCCAAGCCAGAAAGATCCATAAAGGCCTCAAAGAATTCAGAGACCCAGCCATCTGGCCCTCGGATCTTATCATGTTGTAATTGACTGAGGGATCCTTAACCTCTTTCATAGTGACGAGAGAGGTGAGTGTGATGCAATCGGAATCTATCACCATCCCGGAGTAGCCTCCCAAGATGCCCATCATTTGTGCCACCGATAAATCCTATGGTTGTGCATAAACCCTCTTGAAGTGGAAGGTACCCAGAGAGCAAATATTTTGGAACCCCGATACGGTAGAACCCTCATTATCCTTCATGCCCCAAATGATGTTAACACAATTCCGATGTTTAACATGATTATGAAAAAACATGGAATTCGAATCCCTAGCCTAAATCCATAGGGCCATGCTCTTTAAACATGCAGTGTCCTCATCAGCTAGTAAAATCTCCTTGCGGCGATGCTCCATAGCCAAAATTTCCCCTTTCTGTGAAGCAGATGTAAAATTGACCGAATGTGTATAGTAGAATACATCCATATCATATTCAATATGAGCAAGTTCATCATTGATCTCTAAGGAACGTCTCTTAATCCAGGGGGTTGCAGCATGCTTAATCTTAACAAGATTATCATTAAAATGAGTGGTCGCAGAGGTAGAAGCAGTAGAATCATATAGTTGCCACTCCTTTACAATCATGTCACAGAAAGTAGATTCCTTTAACCACCTGGAGTCGAACTTGAAAGGGAAAGATAGAATTTTATGAGTCTGACTTAATTCCAATAGGATATGGTGGTGGTCTGAGTCACCCCCGATCCCAATCCACTGACGTACAAGTGCATCCGATCCCAACAAACCCTCGTTAACAAGGAACCTATCCAGTCGCTTTGCGATATGGGCTTCACCATCCCGAATGTTCTGCCAAGTCAGTCGTAGTTGGATCGGTGGTAGGTCAATAAAATAAAACGATGAGAGCATGTTGCTGAAAAATTCTGATAGAGGATCCCTCACAGAGCGAGATCCCCAAATCTCTGCGTTCCCCAAAGTGAAATTGAGGTCGCCGCCAATAATCAAATGATCAACCTGTTAGCACTCAAATTGTACTAGGTTTCGAGGAGGATTTCAGTGAAGAAAAGGGGGTTACATGGTTGTAAATATTTTTCAAAGAAAAAGGCCAAGCTCTCTGTGGTAGCTAGAGGTCCGATAGCATGGCTAATGAGCCGATACCACACATAGGCATGCCTAGACGGCTCAGATTGAGCAACCCCAAGATCTATGGCCACGCACCCTTAGTGCCAAGGTAGATTGAAAATGTTATGGGCGCAATGTGAAGTGTTAACTAATAGCAATATTCCTAACGCGATCAACGGTAAACATCGGCCGAAGCAAAATCCAGGGTAAAAAACGCCATGGCACTAATTTGACATGTGCAGGGAAACACTGCGTTCCAAATCACCATGATGTGGTTAGTCATCGCGCCCTTTTCAATGGCCTGGATCTAAGGAAGGTAGATCAACGACCCATTGTTAAATTTTTGAGCATTAATTTACAATACTCTAGGATCTTTACTGAGAGAATAACATATACAGTATATCAATGCATGACAATCAAAATAAGCATGACAAGCATCACAAGAATCAAAAGCATGAGAGACAAGAGACACAGAGTTTCCATGGGGAAAACCCTAACGTGAAAAACCCCACAACTTCCTCAGAGATAGAGAGAGCAATGGCTCAACCAAAGTACAACCAAAATACACTGAGATAGTCTCCTAGTAGCAGATGATCCTCCTCCTCACTAGTGCGCCACTTTCTGAGTGAGAGTGAGATACTTTTTCGAGTGTTCTAAATAGAGATCACTTGATCTCTATTTATACTAATCTGTTTTCCCAATGACCTTATGGGGCCTACTTGTCTAGCTAGGTACATCCACATTATAATATATATAATTCAGGGCCGACCCCACATGGTGGTCTAATAACCCATTGACAAGTACACACACTTGCGACACTTGTCAATCCATATGACGACACTTCCTTATAGTGGAATAACACATCTCTAATAAGGGTACAATAAATATATATGAAATACATAGATGAAATACATTCCAAAGTTACATATACATCAACACTCCCTCTTAACTAGGAAGGTATTTCTTGACACAGATGTGCTAGACAAGTCTTCTGCTCGGGATCATCATCATCGTTGCATCATCATCGTCATCGTCACTGTTGCTTCTATCTCAACCAATCTCTGACTCTACTCGTCATAGGAAGTTCTACAGAGCCAGTCCATTTTCATACTGGATGTAGGCCCACTACCTGCAGGTCTTCGTCATCACTGGCCATACTGTGGAATCCTCAGGACTTATTATGTGCGTCACAAAACCTCGAAAGAGCATCCCAGGCTATTACGAGCACACGGCTCTACCTATAGGATCTCCCAGGGCCATATTATATGTGACCTCACCACAAAACCTCGCAAGAGTATCCCAAGTTGTTACGAGCACGCAGCTCTACCTATAGGATCTCCCAGGGACAACTTATATGTGGTCACCACAAAACCTCGCAAGATCATCCCAGGCTATTACGAGCACGCAAATCTACCTATAGGATCTCCCAGGGACAGATTATATGTGGTCATGGAAAAACCTTGCAAGAGCATCCCAGGACTTATTACGGGCACAAAGCCCAACCTATCGGATCTCCCAGGGATAGATTATATGCCATACGACAAAACCTCGAAAGAGCATCTGCCAGATATCCCAGGGCACGAATTACATGCCATAGGAAAAACCTCGAAAGACTATCTGCAGATCTCCCAGGGCCAAATTATATGTCCTCCCGGAGAAAAACCTCGAAAGCGCATTTGCCAGATATCCCAGGGCACGAATTACATGCCATAGGAAAAACCTCGAAAGACTATCTGCAAATCTCCCAGGGCCAAATCATATGCTCATCTGCACAACCTGATCCACAGCCATAGAGTATCAACCTGATACTCACCATACATCATCCTGATGTACACATGATCATCCTGATCATCATCACTGCAACATCCTGCTGCATGTCATCTGGAGCAACATCCTGAAGCTCGTCATCCACGATCATCCTAATCATATAATGCATCTACCTGATGCATACCAAGTATCTACCTGATACATATCATCATACATGATCCACCTGATCATACAATGTATCCACCTGATACAAATACAAATACATGATACATATCACCATACATGATCCACCTGATCATACAATGTATCCACCTGATACATATACAGATACATGGTCCAAGCATCCAACATGATGCATACAAAATACATACAAATGATCCTACTGATCATATACAGCATCCAACATGATGCGTACATGCATATACATATAAATGATCCAACTGATCATATCCAACATCCAACATGATGCATACATACATATACATATAAATGATCCAACTGATCATATCCAGCATCCAACATGATGCGTACATACATATAAAAATGATCCAACTGATCATACAAAGCAGAAACCAGAACATCATCCTGATGTTCATCATCCAGCACTTACATCCACAGCCATGTGAAGGATCCTCCTTCCAACATGCTTGGAATGACTTCAGCAAATGTGTCCATCACTTCTTCCTCGAAGTGTCCTCGATCTGAAGAACACCAAGCCTCTCCCTGAAGTACTCGAACTTCACCCTGGCTAGTGGCTTCGTTAGCACATCTGGAATCTGCTCGTCCGTCGCAACATATAGGAGCTTCACAACTCCTCTCTGCACCATATCCCTGATATAGTGATATTTGATCTCTATGTGTTTTGACCTGTCATGAAACACTGGGTTCTCGGACAGCTTCACACAACTCTGGTTATCACAAAAGATACCATTAGCATCCAACGGGAGATCAAATAAATCAGACAGTACTCAGTGCTACAGCTAAACAGGTTGCAACATACTCTGCCTCAGCTGTACTCAGTGCTACGCAGGACTGCTTCCTGCTAAACCAAGAGATCACACCTGATCCCATACTGAAGCAGCATCCGGATGTGCTCTTCGTATCTGCAGCACTGCCGGCCCAATCTGAATCAACATAACCCTATAGGTTAAACTTTTGATTCGCTTCATACTTGAGCCCATAATCCACTGTACCCTTCAGGTACCTCAGAACATGCTTTACAGCAACCAGGTGAACACTCCTTGGATTTGTCAAGAACTGACTCAATGTGTTCACAGCAAAGCAAATGTCTGGTATCGTGTTCGTCAGGTACATCAAGGACCCAATCATCTGACGATACATAGAGACATCAACCGGCTCAGATGAAGCATCACATAGAAGCTTCAGATTCGATGCCATAGGTGTGGCCATGGCCTTGTAATCCATCATCCCAAATCTCTTCAGGATATCTACTGTGTACTTACCTTGACCAAGGAATATCCCACCTGCACTCTGCAACACCTCCATACCTAGGAAATAGTGCATCATTCCCAAATCTTTCATATCGAATTCAGCAGCAAGCTTCCTCTTAGTATCTACAATCAGTCTGTCATCTCCTGTTACAACTAAGTCATCCACATACAGGAAGAGAATCACAGGATTCCCTTCCTCAACCTTGTAGTAAAGGTTGGAATCCGCTTTACTCTTGGTAAAGCCCAAACTAGATAGGAAACTGTCCATCCTACCATACCAAGTTCTGGGAGCTTGCTACAAGCCATACAAGGCTTTCTTCAATCCGCACACATGTGACTCCCTGTCAGGTCTTGGGACTGCATCCCAAACATCTTCTTCATGATTGATGGACCATGGCATTCCATTTCTTCATCCCAGATCCTGGGAACTTCAATATCTTCAATAGATATCTTTGTTGCTGGAACAAATGTTGTAGTCCTTTTGTAGGTGAAGATATACAGTCTTTCCTACAAAACAAGTTAAATTGCATGATTAGAAACATCTCATAATTTTCAGAACAAATTCTTTACACATAAAGAAATATGTCATGCAGTCATGCAGTTATCTTAGCCAATGCTTCAATACAACATTTATCCATGTTCCACAACTTTCTAGATGCCTTCCAGTCTCTACCAGAACATTGTTAAGAGTTTGCACTACTCCCAACATGTCAGCAAAGAGGTTTCATTCTAGATAAGTAGCACTGGAATGTTGTACAGTGCCATAGGCCACTTACCCATCACATCCATATTAGTAGTATACTGTTCATTAATGCAATCATTCTAATATGCACAATACATCTCCTACGTCTGGGAACATAAGCATAATATTATTTAAACAAACAAAATAGGCAAGAAATGATAATTGAAATACTTATCTTTGTTTGTTTGTTGGGTGGACTCCCTCTGAGTCTTTGCTTCCTGGCAGGAGTTGCTGAAGTAGATTCTTCTAAACCTTTATGTTGTGGAATGTAGGAAGATGGTCAGCTCCCTCTGAAAATCTGCATCCTTGCAGGAGCTGCTGGAGTCTGCTCCCTCTTGATCTTTGCTTACTCCTTGAACTTATATTCATCCTTGCTGACATCAGTCTTCTTGAACCCATAAAAAAAACTCTTCTGGTGTCTTGTTGTCCAATATCTTGTGGGGTGTTCTGTTCTGCACATATACAGCTGTTCTAGCTGCTTTTGCCCATAGATGCATAGGTAGATTCTGGTCATGCAGCATTTCCCTTGCTGCTTCCATGATAGTTTTGTTCTTCAACTCCATTTTGTTGAGGATTATAAGGAATAGTCAACTTCGTCTTAATCCCTGAATCACTACAAAGCTTCTTGAAGTCACCTGAGGTGAATTCTCCACCATTGTCAGATCTGGAAGTTTTGATCTTCTTGTCAGTTTGATTCTCCTTTAAGGTTTTGAATTCCTTGAACTTATCAAACACCTCATATTTGTTCTTCAAAAAGTATACCCAAGTCTTCCTGGAGAATTCATAGTAAACATACCCACTAAGAGAACTGGATGAAATAAGACCACATACATCTGAGTGGATGATTTCCAGGATATCTTTGGCCTTGCTTTCACTGCTTGGGAAAGCCTTCTTAATGTTCTTACCTTTTTGCACATCCTTTGCAAACACTTTCATGTTTGGTCTTGATTTCAGTAAGACCTTCTACAGCCTTGCTTGCAATTGGAAGTGCCCTATAGTGCATATGAGCAAGTCTTCTATGCCAAAGTTCACTTGGTTCCATGGATTCATGCACCATGGCATGCTCAGGTTGTCCCTTCAATTTATACAATCCTCCCTCTTGCTCTCCAATCACTACAGCATCATCTATGGTCTTTCCCTTTGGCCACATTAGGACTTGGCCATCCACAAATGCAACCCTCATACCTTTTGCATCCAATGCATAGATGGAGAGTAAGTTCTTCTTGAGCCCAGGTACATAAAGGACTTCTTTCATCTTCAAAGATTTTCCAGAATCTAGGTTGTAGGAGGCTTCACCACTTCCTTTGATTGGGTATTGATAATCATCCCCAAGTTTCACCTCATGGGGTGATTCATGTTCAGATAGATTCACAAAAGATTCCTTAAACCCAGTCATGTGTTTGGAAGCCCCACTATCTGTCATGTCCCAAATTTGGAATTGGGTCACAATGGCCTAATCACATTAGCCATATTCATTAGAGTTTGTAAAATTAATGTTAAGGGTCAAATAATTGCCAAGGAGGAAAATTACTAGTTTCCTAGGTTTGGGGTGGAAGCTTTGTGTTGGATGCTTTTTGGACAGACCCGGGTTTTAATGAAGCGCAGCAACAAAACCTCTTGGCGCACTGGCCCTCTCGGCAACGAGCTGCACAGCAGCTCGAGGTCTCACCCGAAGTTGCTATGGGGGGGTTAAAGAATCAGATTTCCTTAACCTAGGCGACGCGGAGACTGCTCTTTCCTCCTTGACGATTCCTCTAAGGCGAATGTCTGACCCCTCTTCAGACTTACGAGTGCAACAGCTCTCAAGCTCCTGCTCAGCAGCTTGGCTGTGCGGGACTTCCACTCCTGCGCTAGGACCAATTATCCTCTGCGCCGATATTCTATGCGTCGTTTCGCTTGCGCGCCCGGCGCAGCAACACGTTCTCCTATCGCTGCGGCGTCGTCGACTTACCGATTCCTTCGACCCTTAGCGATTATAGTCCCCAAGGAAGCTCCAAGAACTTACTTAACACACTCATAAAGTTAATGCAACATTCCTGTATACGCTGTTAGTAAACTAAAAACAGGCAATCGCTCAATCACAACATCACAACATCGAGAAATATGAAGTCCACCTCCACGGGGGAAACCATGTCCACGGGAATATCTTATATTAACTAGAAAATGATAGATTTATACACTATGCTGCGCACACAGCTGCAGCCTTAGATCCTTCCAGGAAACTCCACAGACACAGCTGGGAGTCCTTCTCTCGATCTAGTCTCTTTCTCTTCAGAGATTACAATAGTTCAGACGTCAACTCTGACTGTCTGCAACTCAAGGATTAGCTTCACTGCTAACCAGCTCTAACTCCTGTTTTCTAGCAACACGGTAGAAAACAATCAACAAGATCGTAACAGAGGATGAACAACTCGATCAATCCTTCTTACATCTAGTATCTACTATCTGAGCTAGCTCACTAACTAGCTAACTAACATCTATCCTTTACAATTATACATATATATAGGTGGCCATGGCGGTCGCACCTTTACAAAACTGTGGGCCTTTCCCAGCAGTAATCCCCAAAAACCCTAACCAGACATGGCTAGGTGTACTGTAGGCACCGTTGCAGTCATGTCGCCGCTTCCTGCAGGCTCCATGATTTCCGACGCAGCTTACGGGTATGGGCGTCTTGTCCTTCGCCTTCAATGCTTTGGTCCGTTGCTCCTCCTTGGTCCGAGCAACCATAACTTCTGTATTCAGCCTTAATGAGGGTAGCTGAGCCCTCTACTTCATTGCTTCATTCATTGTGGTAGCTGGGCTTTCCACTCTGCTCCCTTCATTCTCTTCTGACGTGCACGCGAGCTCCGCGATTTCCGGTCCGTAATCTACACTGAGATTATCCATCTGGCACCGTACTGCGCACCGTCTGCTTCTGTCCCAAAATTGGCGCTTATTCAAAACTTAGCACTTTCTCTTCCATACTTGTGTTTTTTCCTCAAAATTCGTAGCTTTTACCATAGCTGCGGCCTTGGCTCCAACAGGCCCCTAACACTTACTTGTGGGTCGCCCTCGAGCCACTCGTACTAGCGTGTGGTCGCTTTACTTGCACATTTGCTTTTGCTTGGGTCTCCGCGAATGTTTTCTTCCACTGCGCAATAGCGGAGTCCAATTCATCGACACACTCCACAGCTGTCTGCACCGTTTCTGCAGTGGCTTCTTCTTTAGTTATGGCATCAATCACCTGTTGAGATTCTGCGATTTCTTTGATTCTTGCCTCGACTTGGGCAATGATGTCAGCATACTCATCCATAAATGGCTGAATGCTGTTGGTGAGCTTCTCATCTTCAGTTCTGAGCTTGTGCAGTTGCTGTTGCACTCTGCGCACTTCACTCATTTTCTTCATTTTTGCTAAGCCTGCTAAGGCCTTAGCTTCTTCAGTCAGAACAGTTAGGGACTATTCTGTGGCTTGCACCTGTTCCAAAAGACCAACTTTAAAAGGGAGCTTCTCAAGCTCCGTCCAAGCTTCCGTAGCTTGGCTCATCAGGTTCTCGGCTTCCTGCATTTTGTCTTTCATTTGTGTGGAAGCTCTGCTCAGCGCTTCAAATTGTTCCTGCGCATCATCGGTAAACTGCGCAGCAACACGAGCTTCCCACTCGGCAATTTGGGTTCTATGGCTCTCAGCCATAGCAACTATTTCATGCTCCAGGGTTTTCACCCTTCCTCTAATAATTTGAACTTTCTCAACCAGAGGGAGGTCTGGTTGAATCTCGCAAGCCGACAACTCCTGGGCAATCTCATCCACTGCGTTTCTTATGCCAATGTCTTGCGCCTCATAAAGTGCGAGTTTCTCGGAGATATTCTTATGGCTTGCCTTCAGCTCTATCTCCTGCGATTGCAGTCGTTGATTTTCCTGGAATGTAGAGAGCTCTCTAGCTCTCAACTCAACAGAAACTTTCTCATGTACTAGCTGTAGAGTCTCTATAGGAATTAGGGACAAATTTATTTCAACAGGACCAACTGCGCTTACCTGTAGTGCAGCTAGCAGATCTGGAAGTGTCATGCTCGTAGGCGGAATATGAACGACAGTATGCTTTCTACGAGTTCTTCAACTCGCTCGGTACTTGGAATTACTTGTGGCGCCTGCGAAGTAGATGCTGGCACATGGGTCTGCGCAATCCTTCCTGCGAGACCCTTTATTTCCACAAACTGCAAGTCTAGAGCACTTCTGATGTGAGCGTGCGTGGTCCGCAGCTCGTGAAATTGCTCTTTCAAATACTGGTCGATCCCCGAGGGAATGGCCTCAGAGGGATGCGACACCTTTTGTCTCTTGGTTGCTGGTTCTGTCGAGCCTTCATCACTTCTTTGCTCGGGGGCTTCCTTGCCCTTATCCTTCTCTTGTGCAGCGGTGGGTGGCATCGCGGATGCGATGTAGGCGGCTTCCCTCCATTCATCCGACCATGACTTGATAGTTTCTTCGACATCTTCGGTGGTCATCCTGTAAAGGCCTACGGCCCATTCCTCTTGAATGCCACAGGGACGGAGGTAAAGTTGATGTAAGTCGGCAGTAAAGGCCAACTTTCTGTCATATATTTTCGCTGTCTCCTCACTCAGTCTTGGCATGTCCTGAATGGTATCTCTGAGGAGATAGTAGTATTCACAAAATACAGCACGGTTCATCTTGCGCTTTGTGGGATTAGCAGACTCCCAAAGGTTAACATAGCGGATTCCGACAGGTTCTCCTGCGCGGCGCAGGAGGAACTGAGTGTTCGGGGGCTCCTTCCACCCGACGAGAGCACATAAAATTAAAAGCCAAGAAAAATGGAACAACTGACCGGGGTTATCTTGGACATTCCGGCAGTCTTCCAAGAAAGAATTGAGGAGGAAGAGGGACCAGTTGTACTGTTCTCCCTCCGCAGCTGCGATGGCAAGTTCCACGACAGCTCCAGTCACTTCCTTCGGTCTGCACTTTGTGAGAAGTCTGCCTGCGAGCAGACTTCCTGTAAATCTAAGTGCTTCGTCTTCTACTATAGTGAGGTCATAAGCCCGACCTCCTCTTGTAAGGTTATATTTCTGCACCAGCTGTGCAGCCAATTTTCTATCCTTGTCTTTTCCCACAAAATGAATATTGGGATCCTTACCAACCTTAGAAATGCCGGTAATACGGTGAATCAAATCGACATTTAAATCGATTGACCTCCCTAGCCAAAGGTAACCTCCATGAATGTAGGATAGCAATGTCTTAACAACTGCGTTCATTTCATTGCTATGCTCGAAATGCGGTAGCTTTAACAGGTTCAGGAGTCCAGGTCGCTCAAGATTTGATGCAAATCCCTTCGGGATGAATTCGTCAACCTTTCTGGTGGATTATGCACTATCATGAGATATCGATCTGGCGCGAACTGAGGATATGTTTTATAGTCTCCCAGGTTGAAATCAGAGAACTTGACCAGTGGAAGGTGTCCGAGCAGGGACCCTTCTTGCCGCACGCCAGCTGGTAGTGGAGGTAACGGAAGCGGATACTTTGCATTCTTTGGAATATGCACCTCTAGTGCATCGTCTGGACGCGGCGGAATATAATTCACCATAGTGGCCAACGGCTCTGGAACGGGCTCTTCTGGCTGTTGCTGAGGCGCTCTTGTGCCCGGAGATTGTCTGGGATCGTGATGACCAGGGTGGACATAAGTCGAGGCCGTCACGGGGGTAGTCATGCCGAAATCCAGGCCTCGATGCAGGAATTGACGAACAACTTCTTCAGTCGACAGGTTCTCCGTTGTGAACGGGGATAGGTAACAAGAACTTGGACAGAAACAGCGGACCAGCGTGGGATATGAACACTGACAACAAGGGAAGCACTCTGCACAACTCAGCTCTGAAAACAATGGCTTAGATTCTCAAACAAGATTATGCAGCTCGAGGAAAGTAACCCGAAAATATACAAGTGTGGGGTATTTATAGCCAAAGGTGATAGTAAATGCGGCCAAGTGGGGCTACTAGCTGTAGGTGGCTCTGCATGAATTGACAACCCTTCTATCCCCCTCGCCTCTGCGGTGCATTTATTGTGATGGACGGGCTCTGACAGCCTTCCGGGAGAAGCTAAAGCTTTTCGGCACATGAGTTAAATGCAAATCTTACGGAGATCAAGCCGAATCTGTCAGAGCGGCTACACTTAAATGGCGGGCTTATGCTTCATTTATTCTCAGACGCGGCTACATAACTGCTGTAATACAAATTTTTCGGCGGGTCATTTCAACTTAGGTAACTGTGCATATAGGGGTTCACAACGAGAACTCTTGAAGCGGCAAATTAACACAGGGCACTGCGCGAGAGCGACAGTTCAATCATCATGGGGAAAAACTTCGTCGGAGCGCAAAATAAGGTCGCTTCTTACAATTTTTACTGATATGCGCGGATGGTTCAAGGAACTACGTGGGAAGCCAGAGACTGAGGGTCTCGCGACTTCCATGTAGACTGATAATGTGATGCCTCTTTCAACTACACTGGACATCTGCATTTCTTTGAGCAGCTATTTAAGTCGACAGGGCGGAGTGGCCGTCGCGGTAAAGCTTGAGCCGACTCCCGTTGATCTTTGTAGGCAGTACTTCTCCATTCAGCTTGGCAAGCTGAACTGCTCCTCCTTCTGTTATTTTTATCACCTGAAAAGGGCCTAACCAGTGTACACGAAACTTGCCTGGAAACTTGATGAATTTACTATCATATAGGAGTACCAAGTCTCGTTCCTGAAAGACTTTATTCTTAATATGCCTGTCATGCCAAGCTTTCTATCTTGCCTTCTGTACCTGTTGATGGAATCCGGCTAAGAGTCTGTCTTCCTCTAAGGCAAGCAATTGTGAAAGTCTTTCGCTCATGGTATCCGTATCGGTCATTTCTATAATTTGCGCAATTCTGAGACTGGGAATAATGTATTCCATAGGCATAACTGCTTCTTGTCCATACACCAAACTGAAAGGTGTGTGGCTTGTTAATTTCTTGCATGTGGTTCTGTAAGCCCATAATACAGCTATGATTCTAAGGTCCCAATCATCTCTTTGTTGATTACAGATCTTCGTCAGGGCATTCTCAAGAATTTTATTGAATGCCTCCACCGTGCCATTAGCTTGAGGGTGGTAGGGTGTACTCTTATGGTGACTAATTTGGAATTCTTCAGTAAGGGCTTCTATAGTCTCATTGAGGAAATGTGTACCCTGATCACTCATTAGAATCAGTGGACATCCAAATCTAGTGATAATATTCTCAAAAATGAACTGCGCGGCCGTGGCAGCGTCGCAGTTCTTCACTAGCTTAGCCTCAGCCCATCGGGTGAGGTATTCAATAGCTGTAATGATGTATCTTGCGCCGGTTCTCTTTCCTGGTGGGTTGATAGGACCTACAAAATCAATGGCCCATTTATCAAAAGCACGCAGTGTTATCTGGGGTCTTAGCGGCATCTCATCCCTTCTTGAAGGTTTTCCTATTCGTTGGCACACATCGCAACATTTGCAGAATTCCTTAGTATCCTTATGCAATGTCGGCCACCAAAGACCTACAGCTAAGATCTTCTGAGCAGTCGGCTTTCCTGCGAAATGGCCTCCTGCGGTGCCTGAGTGCGCTTCTGCGATGATGGAGTTCTTTTCATGCGGTAAAATACATCTGCGCAAGACTTCGTCGGGGCCCAATTTATAAAGCTGGCCTGCTATCAAAGTGAAGTCTGCGGCTTTGACGACAAGTTGTTTCTTTTGCTGGATTGTAAACTCAACTGGCGCTTGTCCGGTAGTGAGAAACTCAAGGATATCAGAATAATATTCATCAGCTGCTTGAACAAATAATAGCTGCGCATCAGGTAGATTGTCCTCCAGATTTGTAGGTTCTTCTCCTGACTCGATCCTAGATAAGTGGTCAGGTCCTGCATTCAATTTACCTAGCTTTACAATAACCTCGAAATCATATTCTTGAAAGAGTAGTAGCCATCTGCAAATTCTTCCCCCTAACACTGGCTTATTGACCAAATATTTCAAAGCAGAATGGTCAGTATACATTTTAAAACGTGCGCCCAGTAAGTAGTGTCTGAAATTCTGTAGGGCGTACACCATAGCTAGTCCTTCTCTCTCTGTAGTAGTGTAGTTCTTCTCGGCTGTGGACAGCTTCCGGCTAGAGTAAGCAATGGGGTGATCTATACCTCCTTCTCCCGGTTGTGTAAGTACGACCCCCAATGCTATGAAAGAAGCATCAACATGAACATGAAAGCGTTTATTCCAGTCTGGGAAAACTAGAATTGGCGCACTGATCATCTTGTCTTTAAGTGTGTCCAAGCTCTGTTGGCATTCTTCTGTCCATTGGAATTTCGAATCCTTTTTCAGCAATCTTTCCATAGGTGCTGTGATCTTTGCATAACCTTTGATAAATTTTCTGTAGTATCCAGTATGTCCCAATGTAGTGCACAATTGTTTGACTGAGTTGGGCGCAGGTAAATTAGCAATGATGGCAACCTTCGCAGGATCCATCAGGAGTCCTTGTCTGCATACAATGTGACCCAACAAAATACCAAAAGGAGCACAGAAGATACATTTTTTCAAGTTAAGGGAAATCTGGTGCTGTCTACATTTTTCTAACATCATTCGCAGGTTTCCCATATGTTTCTTTAGTAAACCAAACACAGTCCAATCATCAAAATAGACTTCTAAAAACTTATGGATGAATTCTTTAAAAAAAGCAACAACGACTCTAGAGAAGATAGCAGGAGCATTTTTAAGACCAAAGGGCATTACCGTATACTGGAATGATCCCCATTCAGTCGCAAAAGTAGTCTTATGGCGGTCGTCTCGATGGATTCTGATCTGATGGTATCCTGAAAATCCATCAGTGAAGGAATAAGCCTCTTGTCCTCCAACATTATCAAGCACTTCATCTGGAAAGGGAGTAGGAAATGGATCATGCGCTGATGCGTCATTGAGTTTGCGCAAGTCCACGCAAATTCTTTTTTCACCTTTTGTCTTCTTCTCTTGTACAACCATAGGGCTAATCCAATCACTTTCTTCTACTGGCTCAATAATACCTGCTGCGAGCATCTTGTCAATTTCTTCTTTGACTTTTTCTTTATAGCGCGGGTTCAACCTGTATGGGCGCTGCTTTACTGGCTTGGCATCTGCTTTCAGAGGTATGCGCATCACTCCTAAGTCTCCTAGGATGCCTTTCATTTCTGTGAACTTGGTAGGAAAGATATCCTGGTAGTCACGTAATAAATCTGAAATATGCCCAACAGTTTCATCATCCCAATAGTCTCCTATAGAAGCAAACTTGGGTTCGGCTTCTGTACCAATGTTAACCTTTTTAAGCTTGATGTGTTCTGTAATGGCAGGGATATCAAGCTGAGGACCTTCAACATTGCACATCCCTTCTGATTCTGGGATATTGATGTTGCGAGGATCATCCTCCTCTTCTCCAGCGGTGAAATTATAGCATTCCAGGGCATTTTCTATCTGAACAGCCCAATCCGGTTGGGAATATTCTGGTAATAGACATGGTTCAAATACCTTCTTTTTAATACACTTCAGAGCCTGATCAATACTTGGATGCTCTGACTCAAAGCTGAAGGTAAGTTGAAAACTTTCCATCATAAGAGGCCAAGTAAGAGTGCCTCTGCGCAATTCTGTTTCAGTGTACCAGTTCCTTGGAACTGTGTCCAATGTGTGGATGAATAGGTGAACCCACTCATCGTCCGGAATATCTGACCATTGCTGAATGCATGCTTCAATGTGTAACCTGGGGTCACTCTGTCCCTCATATTTGCGCGACACTTCTGCTGTAGTGTCCTGGAATCTGCGCAGTATCAATCTGCGACAGTCTTGCCATGTGTGAATATTTTCTTTATGCGCACCCCACCATCTTGCGGGTGTGGCGCGCAGTGATACATCTAATGCCTGTATGCACTGCTGTTATGGAAGCTGTTGTTCATATGCCTGTATGAATTCGCTTACTTCAGTTAAACCATCAAAAATTGGAGTGTCAGTGAATTCTGTGCCAATCCATCGAATGGATTTAGTCATCATGGCGCAACGTCTTGTAGAAACCTCATGTAAGCGATTCTGCCAGTTTTCCAATCCTGCATCTGAGTCTGATGTGCACGAGCTATCGCATCGCCAGCTGATATGGCCATCTGCTGTGGGATTGACATAGTCACTCTGACTAGCAGTCATTTGATACAAACTTTCCATGAGGTGCGCTTCTTCTTCTGCCCGAATGGGTTCTATATACCTTGGTCCTTGAATAGGATCAAGCGGTGCAATGACCCTAATCTGGTCGTCCTCGAAGGTCATCTGTCTTTTCTTCAAATTAATGACAGCCAAATTATCAAATGCCCAGTCTATACCTAAAAGTGCTGGGTAAGGTCTACTATCATCCAGAATTTTGATTACTTCAAAGTCTGCAGAACTTCTTACTCCCTCGATATCAATAGGTACATTGGGTAATCTGCCCAATGGAGAGACTCATTGCTGGTTCGCGAGTCTTAGCTGGATGGGGGATCTTGAAAGTTGAGTGTTGATGTATATGTAACTTCGGAATGTATTTCACATATATGTATATTGTATTCCTATAGAGATGGTATTATTCCTCTATAAGGAAGTGTCGTCATTTATATTGTAAGTGTCGTAACTTATACTTGATGGGTTATTAGACCACCTTGTTTGGGGTCGGCCCTGTATAAGTCATGTGGGTCAAAGGGTTATTAGACCACCCTATTGGGGGTCGGCCATGTGGGTCAAAGGGTTATTAGACCACCCTATTGGGGGTCGGCCCACTCAGCATTATGTTATGTGGTTAAGTTCGAGCCTACATGAGTTAGGTAAAAAGGTAAGTCAAGTCAAGTATAAATAGAGTGCGGGAGGCACTCTATTTACTCACTCACTTCTCACACATGCACTCAAGGAGGAGTAGCGCACTTATGGAGGAGGAGGATCTGCTGCTAGGTTATGGCTATCTCTCTTGGTTGGTTGTATCATTGCTCTATCTATCTCTGAGGAAGTTATTGGGGTTTTTCACCTTTATGGTTTTCCCCAAGTAAATCTTTGTGTCTCTTGTGTGCTTACATTATTGTCTCCATGATTGATATGCTGTAGATATGCTGTACATGTTGTTCTCTCAGTTAATATCCTAGATCAGATTGAAGTAAATTCTGAAAATTTAACATGGTATCAGAGCTAGCCTGAAAGAAGGCATGATATGGCATGTATGACACTTGTTGCACTTACGATGCTAGGGCTTGATATAGCAAAAACCAGTCATCGTAGCACTTTCGCTATAAATCCGTTTTGGCGAAGTTTTCGGATCTGAAATTGTTACAAGAAGAAGCTAAGATCTCCAGGTATCTTGTGTCCAAAGGACAACCTCTAATTCGTTGTACTTTGTTATTTATGATCTGTACAATATAGGGTTTCTGCCTCTTCCAGATCCGAGTCAAAATCAGGTGACCTTGGGAAAAATGTCATATCCTGGGCTAGGAAGCTCCAAATGAAATTTCGTAAAAAGTGACAGGTAGTACACAGTCTGCACGATCTCAGAAAACGTTTTCAGAGGCCGAAGTTGAACCAGTGACACGCGGCACTCCGTACAAGTTCGATCTCCTGTATTATCCCATAAACAGGTCACGTTGCGACATTTGGCATAACTCTCTCTCAGAGAGTCCAATTGAGGTCAGACCTATCAAGATGGAAAGGTAACAGGCCGAGATATCTCAGAAAACGTTTTTATAAGCCGAAGTTAAAACAGTGACACGTGGCACGCCGTACAAGTTCGCTCTCCTGTTTTATCCCAAAACAGGTCATGTTGCGACATTTGGCATAAATCTCTCTCAGAGAATCCAATTGAGGTCAGACCTGTCAGGATGGAAAGATAACAGGTCAGGCTATCTCAGGAAACGTTTTCAGACCCTGTGGATCAAAAATTTTGGAGTTACACCAGAAACAATCAGGTACATATTTCTGTCAAAACATAATTAGTTTTTGGTACCTTCATTCATGGCTTCCGGAATTTAGGGCTTTGGAGAAAGTTGGAATTTTTGTAATCGGAGACCACGGCTGGATGCTACTCATCAAAATAGAAATTTAGCGACCAAGATCAGAATTTTTGGTTGGGCAGAAGGTCGGGCTTGATTAGACCCTAGTTCGGGACTTTGATCAGAAAAGTGGAAAATTAGGGCTTCTGTAAAAATGGGAATTTTTGAAATCTGTGACCACGGCTGGAAGCTCCTCAGAAAAATAGAAGCTTAGAGCTTTGGATCAAACATTTTGATGGGGAAAAAGAGTGGGCTTCATCAAACCCCAGTTCAAGGTCACGTCCAGTGAATCCGGAAGTTTCAAAGGAAAAATTGAGGAGTGAAACTTTGCAGTTTTCAAATTCTGAATATACCAGTTTGATCAGTTCATCAAGGCGCATATTCCTATCCTATCGGAAGGTTGAAATTCAAAGTTTGAATTTTTGGGGTTTCTCTGACAAACCCATATCCAGCTCAAGGTCCAGTTCTTGCAAATCAAGTGGATTGGGTTAATCCTAGAAGAAGATGGATTGATCACCTGCATAAGTGAAAGAAGTTCCTGTCTCAGAGGGAGATGAGGATAAGGCCTTACATAAGAAGATTACAAGCGATCTCGACAGGTATGACTCATCGAGGTATGTTTTGATATTTCTCCATGATTAAGTTTATGGTATGTTTGTCTTCATGTTATTACGGTTAGTACAATTTTGATTTTAGATTTGTTGTATCACCTTAACAAAATTATGAATGCATGATAGAAGATATTCATTGGTTAGGGTGTTGACACTTATGATTGTACTAATGCATTATGGTGTTGTATGAGGTTTATGTTGTCTACTAACATGAAAGGTACACCAAGAAAGACAGATCATGTTCTGGTCCAAGAACATATGATCATGATAACATGAGGACAAAGATTCATCCATTGTCATGGATCTCATACAAGATCCATTCACGAGGTATGTATAACTTGGTTTTATAATGGTTAACTTATGAGACATGCAGGTTACTAGCACAAGTCACTGAAGAGAACCAAAAGACATTATACGGGTATGTTAGACATAACTAGCTAACATGATAATCCAGGTATGTTTTTCCTATATCAAGCTAGATTCCTACCTTGGGTTAGGATCTTATACTATCGTGTTGTTGATAATGATTATTCATGATGGTATAGGTTTGAATAATAACAGGTTTTATGCACATTATATCTCTTATCTTAATTGATGATTCAACTAACGCGAAGAGTCATAGGTTTGAGTAATTATAGGTTTAGACATGTTATGCTTCTTATGATTTGACTAACCATAAGAATCCTACATAAACCTTGAATGCTAATGCTTATTATTTCTGATTGAAATGATCATGAGTATACATGCTTGAGATTATTGTGTTTTAATAGTATACTAATGAATGTATGATGTTATATGAATCATGATACTAATAAGCATGCATAGGAACCAAGGATGAATATGAGTTCAAGAACAGGTAATCCAGGAAGCAAAGATCAAGAGGGAGCACACTCCAGTTGTTCCTGGAAGAAAGCAAAGGAACACACTTCAGTAGTTTCTGCAAGGATGGAGATATTCAGAGGGAGTTGACCATCCTTCCACAACAGAAAGGTGTAGAAGAAGCTACTTCAGATTAGGACTCCAGCAGCTCCTGTAAGGAAGCAAAGACTCAGAGGGAGTCCACCCAATGAACAAACAAAGATAAGTATTTTAACTTCTTGCATATTTGTTTGTTTAAATAAAATTGTTCAATGATGTATATGCTCATGGTCTTAGACTTAGGATATGTATTGTGCATATTAGAATAATTACATTAATGAACAGTATACTACTAATATGCATGGGTAAGTAGCCTATGGCACTGTACAACATTCCATTGCTACTTATCTAGAATGAAACCTCTTTGCTGACATGTTGGGAGTTGTGCACACTCTTAACAATGTTCTGGTAGAGATTGGAAGGCATCTAGAAAGTTACGGGATATGGATAAATGTTGTATTGAAGCATTGGCTAAGATAATTGCATGACTGTATGACATATTTATTTATGTGTAAGAATTTGTTCTGAAAACTATGAGATGTTTTCTAATCATGCAATTTAACTTGTTGTGTAGGAAAGATCGTATGCCATCTCCTACAAAAGAAGAACTACAACATTTGTTCAGCAACAAATTTATTTATTGAAGATATTGAAGTTCCCAGGATCTGGGATGAAGAAATGGAATGCCATGATCCGTCGATCATAAAGAATGATGTTTGGGATGTAGTCCCAAGATGTGAAGGGAAGTTTGTTATGACTTCCAAATGGAACTATCAGATCAAGCATGTTGCAGATGGCAGCATTGAGAAATATAAAAGTGATGAAATAGAAGACGCACCAGATGGATCTCAAGACAGCATGGTGTAGTCATATATGTGTGCAGAACTTGGTATGGTAGGATAGACAGCTTTCTATCCAGTTTGGGCGTTACCAAGAGTAAAGCAGATTCCAACCTTTTCTACAAGGTTGAAGAAGGAAATCCAGTGATACTACTTTTGTATGCAGATAACCTGTTTGTTACAGGTAAAGATAGATTGATTGCCGACACGCAGCGGAAGCTTTCTTCCAAGTTCGAGATGAAGAACTTGGGGATGATGCACTATTTGTTTTTTGGCATGGAGGTGTGGCAGAGTGCATATGGAATCTTCCTTGGACAAGGGAAGTATGTAGTAGAGATCCTGAAGAGGTTCGGGATGATGGACTAGAAGGATATGGCCACACCTATGGCATCGAATATGAAGCCTCTATGTGATGCTTCATCTGAGCCGGTTGATGTCTCTTTGTATCGTCAGATGATTGGGTCCTTGATGTACCTGACAAACACGAGATCAGACATTTGCTTTGCTGTGAACACATTGAGCCAGTTCCTGACGGATCCGAGGAGTGTTCACCTGGTTGCTGTAAAGCATGTTCTGAGGTACCTGAAGGGTATAGTGTATTATGGGCTCAGGTATGAGGAGAATCAAAAGTTTAACCTGCAGGGTTATGTTGATTCAGATTGGGATGGCAGTGATGCAGATAGGAAGAGCACATCTGGGTGCTGCTTCAGTATGGGATCAGGTGTGATCTCATGGTTTAGCAGGAAGCAGTCCTGTGTGGCACTGAGTATAGCTGAGGCAGAGTATGTTGCAGCCTGTTCAGCTAGTTGTGAGGCAGTATGGCTATGGAAGCTACTGTCTGAGTTATTTGATCTCCCGTTGGAAGCTACTGGTATCTTCTGTGATAACCAGAGCTGTGTGAAGCTATTCAAGAACCCAGTGTTTCATGACAGGTCGAAACACATAGAGATCAAATATCACTATATCAGGGATATGGTGCAGAGAGGAGCTGTGAAGCTCCTGTATGTTGCGACGGACGAGCAGATTGCAGATGTGCTGACGAAGCCACTAGCCAGAGTGAAGTTCGAGTACTTCAGAGAGGCTTGGCGTGCTTCAGATCGAGGACACTTCGAGGAAGAAGTGATGGACACATTTGCTGAAGCCATTCCAAGCATGTTGGAAGGAGGATCCTTCACATGGCTGTGGATGTAAGCGCTGGATAATGGGCATCAGGATGATGTTCTGGTTTCTGCTTGGATATGATCAGTTGGATCATTTATGTATGTACGCATCATGTTGGATGCTGGATATGATCAGTTGGATCATTTATGTATGTATGCATCATGTTGGATGCTGGATATGATCAGTTGGATCATGTGTATGTATTTTGTATATGCATCATGTTGGATGCTTGGACCATGTATCTGTATATGTATCAGGTGGATACATTGTATGATCAGGTGGATCATGTATGGTGATATGTATCATGTATCAGGTGGATACATTGTATGATCAGGATGATCATGTATGATGATATGTATCAGGTAGATACTTGGTATGCATCAGGTGGATGCATTGATGATCAGGTGGATCATGCAGCAGGATATTGCAGTGATGATGAGGATGATCATGGATGATGAGCTTCAGGATGTTGCTCCAGATGACATGCAGCAGGACGTTGCAGTGATGATGATCAAGATGATCATGGATGATGAGCTTCAGGATGTTGCTCCAGATTACATGCAGCAGGACGTTGCAGTGATGATGATCAGGACGATCATGAGTACATCAGGATGATGTATGGTGAGTATCAGGTTGATACTCTGTGGCCGTGGATCAGGTTGTGCAGATGAGCATGTCTAGGAGATCCTATAGGTCGGAGTTGTGTACCCGTAACAGCCTGGGATGCTCTTTCGAGACATTGCTCTGGGAGGACATGTAATTTGTGCCCTGGGAGATTTCAGGTCGGAGTTGTGTACCCGTAACATCCTGAGATGCTCTTGCGAGGTTTTGTCCTATGGCATGTAATTTGGGCCCTGGGAGATTTCAGGTCGGAGTTGTGTACCCATAACATCCTGAGATGCTCTTTCGAGGTTTTGCCATGACCACATGTAATTTGTGCCCTGGGAGATTTCAGGTCGGAGTTGTGTACCCGTAACATCCTGAGATGCTCTTGCTAGGTTTTGTGGTGGACCACATGTAATTTGTGCCCTGGGACATTTCAGGTCGGAGTTGTGTACCCGTAACATCCTGAGATGCTCTTTCGAGGTTTTGTGGTGGGGTCACATGTAATAGCGCCCTGGGAGATCCTACAGGTCGGAGTTGTGTACCCGTAACATCCTGGGATGCTCTTTCGAGGTTTTGTGACGCACGTAATTAGTCCTGAGGATTCCACAGTATGGCCAATGATGATGAATACCTGCAGGTGGTGGGCCTACATCCAGTATGAAAAAGGACTGGCTCTGTAGAACTTCCTATGACGAGTAGATTCAGAGATTGATTGAGATAACAGCAGCAGTGACGATGATGATGACTCGATGACGATTATCTAGTGACGATGATTCGGAGAAGATGACTTGTGCTAGAAGAACTGTGCTGAGAAATACCTTCCTAGTTAAGAGGGAGTGTTGATGTATATGTAACTTCGGAATGTATTTCACATATATGTATATTGTATTCCTATAGAGATGGTATTATTCCTCTATAAGGAAGTGTCGTCATTTATATTGTAAGTGTCGTAACTTATACTTGATGGGTTATTAGACCACCTTGTTTGGGGTCGGCCTTGTATAAGTCATGTGGGTCAAAGGGTTATTAGACCACCCTATTGGGGGTCGGCCATGTGGGTCAAAGGGTTATTAGACAACCCTATTGGGGGTCGGCCCACTCAGCATTATGTTATGTGGTTAAGTTCGAGCCTACATGAGTTAGGTAAAAAGGCAAGTCAAGTCAAGTATAAATAGAGTGCGGGAGGCACTCTATTTACTCACTCACTTCTCACACATGCACTCAAGGAGGAGTAGCGCACTTATGGAGGAGGAGGATCTGCTGCTAGGTTATGGCTATCTCTCTTGGTTGGTTGTATCATTGCTCTATCTATCTCTGAGGAAGTTATTGGGGTTTTTCACCTTTATGGTTTTCCCCAAGTAAATCTTTGTGTCTCTTGTGTGCTTACATTATTGTCTCCATGATTGATATGCTGTAGATATGCTGTACATGTTGTTCTCTCAGTTAATATCCTAGATCAGATTGAAGTAAATTCTGAAAATTTAACATTGAGGACTTCCCATCTGTTCCCATGTCTGCATGGTGAGAACATTAACTTCTGAGCCCAAATCTAAAATGACTTCGTCCATCTCAAATGCTCCAATCTGCGCTGTGAGCCTCATCTCTTTTCCAGTTCTAGTGTGACTCCCAATCTGGTGAACAGCACGTTGCGGCGTGTTCGTCGAAGCAGATTGTTGACATTTATCCAATAGGTGTTGAAGTTCCATAGTTGTTTTTTCATTGCGCAACAACTTTAAACAGTCCCTTAGAAAGGTATGGACAGTACCTAGTGCATCTTCTTCATCGGGCCTTCCGGATGTAGTGGCCTGTTCTTGTACCAGGTTGTCTTGTCTTAGCACTTGCGATCTAATAGCATTATGCGGAGTTGTGACAGAACTTGAAGCTCTGGGATCTGAGAAATACTCTTGGGCTTGCTTGAATGCTTCTTTTTGCTTCTGCAGATCAAGTGGGGCTGGTTTAAGATTAGCGCAGTGCACCCATTGCGTCGCTTGCTTTCCAGTTCCCGACTCTGGCGCACCAGTGGTTGTTCCACTGTGCGTCACGATATTAACTGTACGGTCTGATTCCATTTTTTCTGCTCCAATCAATTGAATATTCTGGTTAACCTGTGGCGTCTTTGCTTGCATCTTAGCCATCAACTGAGGGCATTCTTCAATAATATGATCATAAGATTTACAATATCTACAAAGGGTTGTAGGGTTTTGGCAATCTCTTGCAAAATGACCTTGCGCTCCACAATTATAACAAGTGATTTGGCCTCTTCCGCGGCCAAAATTTGTTGCGCGTCCACGGCCCCTATAATTTCCTGTTCGGTCGTCGCGAGTTTGGTCATACTGTGGACCTGCTACGGGTCCTTGTGCTTCTGATTGTACTTTATAAACATCGTGTTTCCTTTCCATCATAAGGTCATATGCTCTGCAATTGTTCTCATCATGGCCTACTGATTTACAGAAATTACAATATAGATTCTTTGGGGTTTGTACGTATTTCTGAAGTAAGTGACATTCTTGTGGTCTATGACCTCTAGTTCTACATATTTCACACCAAGGCCCCTGTGCCTGTGGTAAAGGGTTAGGTGCTCCAGTTGCAATATACTCTATCAAAACGGGACAATGGTCCTTTGAATGACCTTGTGCTTTACATTTTGTACACCATATCTCTTCCTTAACATCCTTGCCTTTCTTAATATCATGCACTTGCAAGGTTAAGTTTGCTAATTGGTTCTGCAACTGCGCAACATCGTTGCTTGTTCCAGCAATTGGTGAAGCTTCTAGTTTCATAGCCATCTCTAGAGCTTGTTCCTGAGTAGTGAGATTCTGTTGCATAAGAGGAAGTCTAATGTGTGGAAGCAGCGCAGCAATGAACCATTCCTTATGCTGTTGTGGTGCAAACTCAAAGCTTACTTGATCTATCAAGGCTTTGAACTTTTGGTCAAAGTCCCATACTAACTCTGTAGGTAACTGCTTGATGTCTTTGAGCTCTGTTATACACTGTGATTCTGATTTAGGTTTCTTGAATTCTCTAATCATTGCATTTCTTACATCAGCAAGCGTTCTATTCTGTGCTGCTGAGTATTTCATGAACCAAGTTAAGGCTCTTTCTCTTAGTGTGGTTTCTAACTGAACCAGTTTAACAGCATCATCATTAATTTGCTTAATTGTCCAAATGGCTTCACATAGGAACCATTGTTGCTCAGGGTCTTCTATCCCTGTTCCTCTAAAAGTTGGTAATTTCATGTCATGACCCATCTTTCTTGCGCTAGGTTGAGGTGGAGGTGCTGTAGCAGTTCTTCTGGGCTGGTTGAACAAAGGTGGCACAGAGGTACTAGAAGTACCGTGTGGGCTACTAGAGGGTGTTACTGCGGGATTATACTGAGCTTTGTCTGGATTTTGCGGTGTAAAAGGGTAATAAGGGATATGAACACTCCCTTGTCTTTCTATGTGGCTTGCTCTAGGAACTTGACTATCTTCTGGGATCGATTCAAAAGAATGTTGGTCAAGGCCTACTTTATACCGTTTTCCACTATGAGTGCAACCAATAACTTCAGGGTCACTATCAGAGTCTACGGACATTACTTGTCTATGCTATTCATCTGAAGCTATACATAGTTTTGCTTTTTCATACAGAAGCATTTTAATCCATAAGTTCAAAGAATTTAAGAACTTACCTCTATGTGCTTGGAAGAAACTCCTCTCAGCTTCACTGAAACTCTTTCTTGTATCCACTGCAAACTCAGTGATGAACCCTTCCAGCAGACTGTTCAACCAAAAGTCTACTGCGCGGGACACAGAATTATCTACCCGTTTCAAAATACTGACTAGCTCAGGGGTCCAAGTGACTGGTCGATCAATATGCACAGTGGGTCTAGTATCTGCTAACTTGGCTATCCAAGCATGTAACTCAAGTGCAATTGTGACAAAGAAAATTTCGTGAAGGTCAGTATAGATATACTTCTGCAACCATTCTTCTGGCTGGAGCCTAGAGCTTCTATTTTCTTGTTCAGCGAACTCTTTAGCCTTTAAATCGAACCACTCCTGAATTTCTGTAGCTGTAGGATTCCAGTAACACATTTGCTAGCTGAGCAAGTCTCAAGGCAACAGAACCATTTGTTAGCTCCTTCTTTCTCTAAGTTTTGCCTCAATCTCGCGTGTCGCTGAAATAACAAGTCTCATTCACGCGGCAACGAAACCATTTGTTGGCTCAACACAGGGTTGAAAGCAACGGAAGTGACGTGATCAAGAAGTCATAAGGCAACGGAACCATTTGTTGGCTGCTTTTTGGACAGACCCAGGTTTTAATGAAGCGCAGCAACAAAACCCCTTGGCGCACTGGCCCTCTCAGCAACGAGCTGCACAGCAGCTCGAGGTCTCACCCGAAGTGGCTATGGGGGGGTTAAAGAATCAGATTTCCTTAACCTAGGCGACGCGGAGACTGCTCTTTCCTCCTCGACGATTCCTCTAAGGCGAATGTCTGACCCCTCTTCAAACTTACGAGCGCAACAGCTCTCAAGCTCCTGCTCAGCAGCTCGGCTGCGCGGGACTTCCACTCCTACGCTAGGACCAATTATCCTCTGCGCCGATATTCTATGCGTCGTTTCGCTTGCGCGCCCGACGCAGCAACACGTTCTCCTATCGCTGCGACGTCGTCGACTTACCGATTCCTTCGACCCTTAGCGATTATAGTCCCCAAGGAAGCTCCAAGAACTTACTTAACACACTCATAAAGTTAATGCAACATTCCTGTATACGATGTTAGTAAACTAAAAACAGGCAATCGCTCAATCACAACATCACAACATCGAGAAATATGAAGTCCACCTCCACGGGGGAAACCATGTCCACGGGAATATCTTATATTAACCAGAAAATGATAGATTTATACACTATGCTGTGCACACAGCTGCAGCCTTAGATCCTTCTAAGAAACTCCACGCACACAGCTGGGAGTCCTTCTCTCGATCTAGTCTCTTTCTCTTCAGAGATTACAATAGTTCAGACGTCAACTCCGACTGTCTGCAACTCAAGGATTAGCTTCACTGCTAACCAGCTCTAACTCCTGTTTTCTAGCAACACAGTAGAAAACAATCAACAAGATCGTAATAGAGGATGAACAACTCGATCAATCCTTCTTACATCTAATATCTACTATCTGAGCTAGCTCACTAACTAGCTAACTAACATCTATCCTTTACAATTATACATATATATAGGTGGCCATGGCGGTCGCACCTTTACAAAACTGTGGGTCTTTCCCAGCAGTAATCCCCAAAAACCCTAACCAGACATGGCTAGGTGTACTATAGGCGCCGCTTGCAGTCATGTCGCCGCTTCCTGCAGGCTCCATGATTTCCGGTGCAGCTTACGGGTATGGGCGTCTTGTCCTTCGCCTTCAATGCTTTGGTCCGTTGCTCCTCCTTGGTTCGAGCAACCATAACTTCTGTATTCAGCCTTAATGAGGGTAGCTGAGCCCTCTACTTCATTGCTTCATTCATTGTGGTAGTTGGGCTTTCCACTCTGCTCCCTTCATTCTCTTCTGACATGCGCGCGAGCTCCGCGATTTCCGGTCTGTAATCTACACTGAGATTATCCATTTGGCACCGTACAGCGCACCGTCTGCTTCTGTCCCAAAATTGGTGCTTATTCAAAACTTAGCACTTTCTCTTCCATACTTGTGCTTTTTCCTCAAAATTCGCAGCTTTTACCATAGCTGCGGCCTTGGCTCCAACACTTTGGGATTTGGAATAAGGGGAATAATAAATGATGTTTAGACATTAAGAGGGTTCAAGTATTTAATAAATAGAGTGAATAAATAAATTCAAGAGAAATCCTAGGTGACAAATGGTTTTGGAGACATATGGAGGATGTGGGACCCACACTAGCTTGATTTTTCATAATACATGGTATCTCTCCTTTGCAAATTCGAATTAATAGGAATGTGAACACTATTGGGAGAGTTGGTAAGTTATAACACATGTCGTTGAGCATATTAGGTCGAATTGGGAAGGATTGGTAACCTCCATGGAAGATAAAGAGTCAAAGTGGAAGTTTGTGGACACTTGGGCTAGATTCCCTAGCCCCTATGACACCAATGATGGAGCATCTATGACAACTATGACAAATTGCAGGCCTGACCTCTGACATTTGACCACTATGACATGTCAGCCCCAAAAATAGGCTCAAGGAAGGCGAATTTGGGAGTTGGAGAAGCCAAAGAGACTCAAAATCAAATTTGGGAGAAGATGGAAGGTTGGAACTAGGAGACAAGTGGCAAATGTGGAATATTTCCTAAATGGAAATATATTGAATCTATTGAGAGGATTTCGACCCTTAGAAGGCTAATTTTGGTTATAAAATGTATAATTGAAGTATGAGAATGGATTTTGATCATTTGTAGAATTTGCAATTGCATTTGTGAAGAGGGAGAGCTAGTGGATGACTAGTTTCTTGCCTTAGCCAATTTCGAGGGTGAAAGATTCCCATCCAAGTTGGTAATTGGAAAGGTCATTCAGACCTTTCATTTGGAGATTTAATGGAGTCTTTATTTTCAGGTGTAAGCTATAGGGCAGCTCATGGTTTCTTCTATTGCAGCTCACTCCTTCAACCATTTCCAGTTTTGATGGCATATTCTTGATCCTTGAGGGAGGGCGTTTTTGGTGAGCTATTTTACTCTTTTGGGGAGATTATAATGCCCCATTTATTTTGTAATATGAATTAAATACTCTTTTCTTCATCTCCAAAAATTTTCAGGTCGAAATTCCAAGTAGAAATGTATAAATCTCATTTTTAATGGAAGAACAATGCCATTTCCCCACTACCTTGTTGTGAACCAATGTATTGATAATGATTTCGAATGAATGGATGATTCTCTGATGAATTTGTGATTAGTGGAATTCCATGGATGTATTTTACAAGTTTCATGTACTGTACTTGAGCATTTGAAGTATTTTTACTCAGTTTAATTGCATTGGGAGAATAAATAGTGCCATTTCCCTAAGGGTCGAATTGGTGATTTTTGCAGTTGAATGGGAGAGAGTTGGAACAGATATAATAATCAATTAATGGTGCACATGATACCTTAATAACATACTTAATATATTCCATACCTATTTTAAGAAATTTGAGTGGCTTTGGAGGCATTTTGGAAGCCATTTTTCAGTACTTACCCCAAGGGGATTTGAACCCCAAATTACTAGTAAAATTGCATACTTGGTCCAGAATATTAAGAGAGTTTGCAGAGGTATTTTGGTGGCAATATATCATCCCTGAAAATCATATTCAAGTACTAATATCATTCATACACCTTCCTTGAATATTTGAAGGCATTTGGAGTCAATTCGAGACCTAGAGACCAATACTAGTCAAAGGGAAATCACTAGTAAAGTTACCTACATTGACCAGAATTGAAAGAGGATTTGTAGAAGTATTATAAAGGTCCAAAGGCATCCCTGAAACACATATTTATGTTCTAATGTCATTCATATACCTTCTCAAAATATTTGGGATCATTTGGGGCCAATTTGGGACCTAGAGATCAAAACTAGTCAAAGGTCTAACTAGGGAAAAAAGTGAAAAACTGTCATTTTAAAATAAAAAAATGCAATTTCTAATTTGAAAGGTGTGAATTTGAAATAAAAAATGCAATTTTTTATTTGAAAATTGCAATTTTCATGTTTAAATGTTCAAAATTTTAAGGTGAAAAGTCCAATGTCTAAAATATTCACTTATTGTTTGAATAGCGAGTCAATTGACTAAGTTATAACATATAAAAATGGTTTGTCCCGACTTCTGTTTTCTGACAAGAAGGATCGGCCGCCCCTTCTTTTCGTAGTTAATTGTGAAAACATTTATCCAACAATTCAGATATATTCAGAATGGAGAACTCATCATGGAGAACACAAGAAGGGTCAACCGACCCTTCTTGCAGTGTCGAACTATTATGAAAATAATATTGGGAATACGAAGGGTCGACCGACCTTTCAATTACGAGGGAATTTCAAAAATAGAACACCTTGGAAGTTTTAACATATAAAAATGGTTTCTCTCGACTTCCGTTCTCCGACAAGAAGGATCTGCCGCCCCTTCTTTTCGTAGTTAATTGTGAAAACCTTTATCCAACAATTCAGCTATATCCGTAGCAGAGAACACAAGAAGGAGCGACTGACCCTTCTTGCAGTGTCAAAACATTATGAAAATAATATTGGGAATAAGAAGGGTCGACCGACCCTTTATTTACGAGGGAAATGTAACAATAGAAAACCTTGGAGAAAGAGCGGCCGTTCTTTCTTTGAGAATATTTCCACTTGCCAATAAATTCTTTGAAGCAAAACGTCTAAATTTTTTTGTTTAAATGTTGATATCTCCCAAGGTGACACATGGAACGATCATATTGTGACATGTGGCATATTTGATTTGGCACATTGAGTATTAGAAATATAGTTTAATTATAATATTGGCTCGTATAGAATATTTTCTCCTTTGAGCACCACTGAATCCATGCTACGTTTTATTGTCTATTAAACACTATGTTTTAAATATGCTTGGGCGAACTGTAAGAGGATGTGAATAATTACAGTAGCATTTGTGCTCTCGCACTATCACTGCCTCTCTAGCTGCTGGTCATTCACATGACCTTGCAATCGTTGAGACCTATGGATTGGAAATATTGGCACCTAAATCCTCCAAAAACAAAGGTATCAAAGGTAAAGACCGTGTTTTGATGTTTTGTGCCTATGTTTCATGTTCTAATCAGCCATCAAACCCAAATGGTTTCATGCACCTAGCTTATGAGATATTGAAAAATATAAATACCCGGCAATTGAAAAACTATATTTAAATGTTCTATTACAGATTTATTATTAAGACATAAAAATCAGTAGAAGTTATTCCTGGCAATTGAATTTACTTCGATCTTTCAACTTTTACAGAGCTTGGTCTCTTAATACATTTCACGACTATGAGCTTGAGCTGACAAACACAGACTCTTCTACTATAGGATTTATATTAATTTTTTTTTACTAATTAGACATAAAAATTAGTAGAAGTTAATAATTCCGGGCTAAATAGTGCAACTTCGCCTCATTACACATAGATGAAATTTACTTCGATCTTTCACCTTTTACAGAGCTTGGGATCTTAATACATTTTAGGACTACGAGCTTGAGGTCACAAACACGAACTCTTCTACTACAGAGAATTTACAGATTTTATTTTGGCTTCAACTAGAAGCTATACTTTATTTTTGCTTCCACTAGAAGCTATGAGTCACATTAGAGACAAATTGATGGGTCCATTTTTTAGGTATTTTGATAACCCTTTTTCCACAGTCTAGCTCAAGCAATGGTAACGAAACGCACTCAATTGTGGGAAAAGTGTTTTACTTTAATGATTTAATGAAATTTTTTTTATCATTAATCTTGTATGTTAGAATGCGTATCAATTAAACGGATTATATCGAAACCAAGCAAGATTGAGCAGGTTCAGGTTTATTAAAGGAAGGATGTGTAGAAGACTAAAGGATCACCACAATCTCGGCGCCTTGTTTCCTGATTTATAGGGGACACACTCCCACTTTCAAGATGAATCGGCACTTTGACAATCAGTTAGGATTAGAGTTAAATCGTATAAATATGGACCTCTCTGGTAGCGAGAGGCCCCTGCTGTTATTTTTGTGAAAGACATTATTGTTAACGTTTTCTGCACTATTGAGATACTAAAGTACAAACTTCTATTTTGACATGGATTTTACATATTAATGAAATATTGATGATTAATTCCAACAAGCGTTTCTGAGTTTTTATTCTCTCCTGAGTACGGGTTGGGTAGGGCCCCTCCAACACGTAGGTCAGGAGATTCCTATTTGCAGGTATTTTTCCAAGTATGCATTTTACATTGATGGACAGTTCTATGATATATGGTAGCGTTGAATGAGTCATTGTTTTCTGTAGTAGTTTAGAATGCATTCCATAGTACAGTAAAACGATTTCAGTACGGCTGTAGGTTCTTTCTTGCAATGCATATTTTTATCCACGATTAAAAGTGTAATAGCTTAGCTTTCAATGTCATGGTTAGATCTGGAGTTCACTACAGTTTCTCATCGTGATTAGTTTCTTTTAACTTTTTAGTAGAAGATGGGTAAGCATAGAATGATCGTATTTCAATTCTAGATTGGTAGAATAAGATAGATCAAGACTCAAATTGTGTGCGCAGACACTAGTTACAAACTTCATTTCCCCAATAGTAAAATAGATCTGTTATGGTATTTTCATTCTCAGCATTTAGTTATTTCAGTAGTTTAATTATTTCAAATAGATTTACCGTATTTATGTCTTTATTTCTTAGAACAGATCAACATCTAATTACTTCAACATTTTAATTACTTAGAATAGATTCCCTGCTTTACTTCTCAGAACATATTTACTGCTTTCAGTACTTTCATTCTTTTAATCAGATTCATTGCTTTCCAGTATTCAATTTCGTAGCATAATCAGTTTTCACATTAAGTAGACAACCTTCACATTTAGTATAAAAGATATAGAACATCGATACCGCCCTTTAACTATGACAAGAGATTATCCTATAAAGAGCACATACAGTGCATGCATCTCTCAAGTTTGTACGTTCCCCGGGTTGACATTTAAAGTAGGATCTTGGTATAAGCTGCCCTCATTAGGCATCCATATTAGGAGCTCACCACTTTTTGGCGCTGTTGCCGGGGAGGTGCTAAATCGTTTAGGAGACATCACCTAAAAACCACAGAAAGGAAACACAAATTACATAAAACAAAAATAGTAATATCTTCTACCAATGAATCCCTCATCGGCAAAGGGATAGGTTTGGCCGCTTTCTGCCCAAGCATTCCATGAGCAACAACGGTAATAACAGTTCTGACCATTCTCAGTTTGAATTTCTACACTCTGAAAACGAGACTGACTCCACATACGATCCAAACAGAAGCAACTTCACTACCGGTTCCAGCTCAAACACCGCAATGGAAAATGAAGAGGAAGAACCTAGGGAGATTTTCACTTTTCCCATTAGCATACCTCTCGGAGATGCCAGAATGAAGAACATCAATCCTAATAATTTGCCAAACTTTCATGGGTTGACTTCAGAGGATCCTAACACATTCCTGTTTGAATTTGAGGTAGTTTGCAGATCATTTGATTACACTACTGATGCACAAAAGCTTAGGCTTTTTCCTTCCACACTAAAAGACCTATCACTTCGGTGGCTCATGAGCCTTAAAGGAAATAGTATCTTTAGCTAGGATCAAATGAAACAGTCGTTCTTAGAAAAATATAGGGACTACTGCAAGGCCAAAGATACTAGGGATGAAATCTTTAGGATGCAACAAGGAGATAGAGAGTCATTAGAAGATTATGCCCAAAGATTTCAACTCAACTACAAACGAGTCAGCCATTGCACATTGGATCCTGAATAACTAAAGCTTGTCCTTCTCAGGGGTGTAAAAGAGGAGAATTTTGAAGTCTTAAATCTTCTTGGAGATGGAAACATATTCCAAAAATCTTTTGACCAGATCCTTCAAATCTTCAAAAATTACTCAAGATCTAGGAAAACTAAGAATGGGACAAGGTATACACATACAACCACTAGTGGATCATCATCCCCACTTAAAAAATATAATTTAGGAAACCTGTTGGATGACATGAAAACTGACATACTGCAATCCCTAGCCATGCAACTTGATGCTCTTCAAATAAAAAGAAATAGGATGAAATTAACCAAGCCTTGGCAGTATTTTGTCCTCGTTGTAGGAAGAAGCATGAGAAGGGGCAGTGCACCTTAAACACAATAGAAGTATGTGGTCTCTGCACCGATGAACATTCCATTGATAAATGTCCCCTCTTACCCTCATGTAAGGTATCCATTCAAGACCCAGCAGCTGAAGGAACTATAGAACAACTCTATTTTATAAATCAGAGGAGGAATAATTTTGCTAGGCTATATCAACAGAGCAATCAAACTTACTATAATCAAGGACAGCCAAATTGGAATGCTGCACCGACTCCATGGCAAGCACAACCAAATCAAAACAAATGGCAACAAAACCAGTAAGCATATCAACCATCCTATCAACAACCATATTATCCACCGTCTTATCCTCAATACCCCCCACCATTTCCATCCACCACAAACTATGCAAACCAGTACCCCCATCCATCAAATTGGAGGGCGCCATTACAACAGCCACTCATTATGCCACCCCCATAACCTCAACCACCCCCCAGACCTCCACCTATTCTAGCCCAACCAATTCCAAATTCTAATAATAACAGGCCCCCACAATAGTAGCAGGCTTACAACACTGATATCACACAATTCCCAACTTATGTTGTAGACAACATAGAAATAAATGAAATAAACCTACGATCTGGAAAAACGTTGCAGAATACACCCCCACACAACATCCAACAACCTGTACCTGAAGCTCAGGACCACACATCAGAACCCTATCTTCATCATCCTGATGAACCAGATCCTATTGAGGAGGAAATTATACCACTAACACGAAATAGAAACCCTCCATTTCCAGAAAAACTTGTCCGAAATACAAAAGAAGAGGAAAAGAATATAATCTTAAATGAATTCAAACACTTAAACATCCAAATCCCAATCTTACAAGCCATAAGGAATGTGCCCATCTGCAACAAATTCATTAGAGAGAATTTCCTAAAGAAGCCAGGAAGAAGGAAGCGTGACCCACCAACTATTAATGTAGTGGGACAATTGGCTGATTTGATGCTGGTAGTCCTGTAGTAAGTGTCACCATAAATAACAAGCAAATAAGTAAAATCTTAATAGATCTAGGAGCTGCGATCAATGTCATGACTAAAGAAACCATGTTATACCTAGGACTCCAATCAATGGTAAGACCAACTACAACAGTACTCCAACTAGCAGACATGTCCACTGTGAAGCCCGAAGGAATGCTAGAAGACATCATGATAAATATCGAGTCCTGGGAATACCCAGCTGATTTTATAATAATCGAAATAAAAAAAAAACTTAGTGCCTATCCAATTATCCTAGGTAGACCTTGGTTAGCAACTGCGGATGCTTACATAGGTTGTCGATCAGGAAATATGACAATCACCAGTGGACATACCAGGAAGAAGATAACAATATACCCACCAGCAATGAAATCCTCGGAGTTAGAATATCAAAATTAAACTGATGATTACCAGAACACACCAAATCAAAATCTCCAACCTATCCTAACAATTGATGCTGCAATATCTTTAAAGGCAATAGATGAAGATGGCCATATAGATAGATTTATACAAAATATATCTCCTAACAGTCATGTTATTCAAGAATTTTTTTCTACAGAAATAGGTGAAAGTTCAAAACAGAACATGGATGACTTATGGACAAAAGTGCTACCAGAACAGATTGAGAAGGTAAAAGTCATGGAAATTAACCCTGGCAAGACAATCAACATAAATTTCAATTTAAAACCAGAGCAAGAAGAGAAACGGATGAAGATACTAACACAACAAAGTAAAGCATTTTCCTGGACATATACAGATATGAAAGGAATACATCCTGATATCTGCAAACACTACATTTACATCAAAGAAGGTTCTACTCCCATTAGGCAACCACAAAGAAGGTTGAACCCTGCACTAAAAGACATAGTCAAAATGGAATTACAAAATTTATTAGACGCAGGGTTCATCTATCCAATATCTGATAGTGAGTGGGTCTCACCACTAGTCATAGTGCCCAAAAAAGGAGGCAAATGGAGAATTTGTGTGGACTACAGGGAGTTGAATAAAGCAACAAAGAAGGATCATTTTCCACTTCCATTTATAGACCAGGTGTTGGATACACTATCTGGAAACAAGTACTTTTCATTCCTAGACGGTTTCAGTCGTTACAACCAAATTTTAATACACCCAGCTGATCAAGATAAGACGACCTTCACATGCCCATGGGGAACTTATGCCTATAGGGTCTTACCCTTTGGTTTATGTAATGCCCCAACAACATTTCAAAGGGCCATACCGAGTATTTTCTCCGATTTTTTGAATAACAAAATGGAAGTATTCATGGATGATTTCACGCCTTATGGATAGAGCTTTGACCATGCATTGGAAAACCTTGAATTAATATTGAAAAAATGTATTGAGATGAGCTTGTGCCTAAGCAATGGCAAATGCAGGATGTTAATGGAAGAAGGAATTGTTTTAGGACATCATATATCACAGAGAGGTATAGAGGTGGATCAAGCCAAAGTATTAGTAATCAAGACACTACCCCCCACCTGTTAAACAAAGAGATGTGAGAAGCTTCCTTGGATAGACAGGGTACTACAAGAGGTTTATTGAGAATTATAGCAGAATTGCTGCCCCCATGTTTGCACTTCTCACAAAAGACAATGATTTCATATGGACAAGCAACTGCATGTCAGCCTTTGAAATTCTTAAACAGAAAACCATCACAGCACCAATACTTCAGGGACCAAACTGGGAAATTCCATTTCACATTCACACCGATGCATCAGATAAAGCAATCGGATCTGTGCTTGGGCAAGAACAAGACAAGAAACCCTATGCCATATACTATATAAGCAAAAATTTGGCTGGGGAAGAACTCAACTACGCAGTCACAGAGAAGGAATTTCTCGCAGTCCTACATGCAATCAACAAATTCAGGCATTACATTACAGGATACCAAAGTTTTATCCATACTGACCACTCAACGATCAAATATCTTATGAACAAGCCTAATACAAGTGCAAGAATTATTCGATGGATGCTACTTCTACAGGAATTCGACATCACTATAATAGATAAACCAGGAAAGCATAATGTCGTAGCAGACTTTTTGTCAAGAGTAACACATGGGACAAATAATGTATTAGTCAAAGATAACTTCCCTGATGAGCACCTTTTTTCCATGTCAATAAAAAGTCCATGGTTTGCTGACATAGCAAACTATTTGGTTTCCGGGAAGTTTCCAGAACATTACAGTTATAAAGAGAGGACAAAAGTAATAAGACAAAGTGCCACATATACATGGATAGAGGGCATGCTTTTTAAACAGGGACCAGATCAAGTACTTAGAAGGTGCATTAGGGAAGATGAGGTACATGACATAATGCATGCCACCCACAATGAACCCTGTGGAGGACACTACGCTGCAAAAAGGACAACCTACAAGATCTTGCAATTAGGGTATTATTGGCGAACACTCCACAGAGATGCTTATGAGTATGTGTCCCATTGTGACGATTTCCAAAGAATGGGAAAGCCAACACAAAAACAAGAAATGCCACTACACCCACAAATATCTTTAGAAGCATTCGATAAGTGGGGATTCGATTTTGTTGGCCCATTCGACCCACAGTCCAATCAAAAGAGATACATCCTTGTATGCACTGATTACCTTACAAAATGGACCGAGGTAGCAGCACTCGTTGCTGCAAATGAAACTAGTGTGGCAAAATTCTTTACTGAGCAGATCTTTCACAGATTTGGGGTGCCAAGAGAAGTAGTTTCGTATCAAGGACCACAATTCACATCTAATTTAATTGAAGACTTTATGAAAAGAAAAAATGTAAAGTACATACAGTCATCCTCCTACCACCCTCAAGGAAATGGTCAAGCTGAGGTAACCAATAGGGAATTAGAAAGAATCTTGACAAAAACTGTCCAAATTCACAAAAGAGATTGGGCTGACAGACTTAGTGAAGCAGTCTGGGCTTACAATACTACATGGAAAACAACAACAGGATTCACACCTTATGAGCTGGTCTATGGGAAAAAGGTCATGCTACCAATTGAATTTGAAGTAAAAACAATTAGAATTGTAGCCGATCTAAATATGAACCTATCAGACATTCAAAAAGAACGCATGCTATAGCTAAATCAACTGGATGAACACCGCCAACAAGCACTTACACATACTGAAATCATCCAACAACAAAGAAAGAAATGGCATGGCCAACATTTGAAGGATAAGAAACTCAAAAAGGGTGATTGGGAACTACTCTACGACTCGCGATTTCACACATTCAAAGGGAAGCTAACCACTAGATGGCTTGGACCTTACAGTATACAGAAAATTTATGACAATGGGGCTGTGAGAATTATTACAATTGATGATGATGAGTTCCCCATGATCGTGAATGGGCACCGCCTAAAACTCTACAAACAACCAAATTCCAAAGAGGAATTTACACAAGTACTCTACCAGCAACAATTGATGCTGATAGAGCATGCTCCAAAACAGTAAGCTTCAACACATTTCATGAAAAAAAACACACACAAAAAAAGAGAAAAAAGAGAAAACAAAACAAAACAAAAAAGAGAACAAAGGAATAACAGAAAGTACAGGGCATCAACCTATTCAAGCGAACCTGCACAACAATTCAAGCGAGGATTCCAGCAATTCAGGAGAGCCTGCAAAATATATCAAGTGAGGCTACCACTAATTCAAGCAAGGCTGCCATCAATTCATCCAAGAAACAATTTATATCAAGAGAGGCTGCCATCAATTCAAGCGAGCTTGAAAAATAAATCAGACGAGGCTGCCATATATTCAAGTGAGGCTGAAAGCAATTCACGTGAGCCAACCACGTCTACATGCAAAATAAGTATTCATCTACTACGGAATTCATCAAAGACACACCACACAAACCTTTTTCAAACATTTTCAAGAGAGCCTACAAAGTTATTCAAGGGAGCCAATCAGATCCAACCATGCAATCATCCAAATATAAAGCACCATCGCCTGAGTCGAATCAACAAATCGCACAATTTTCAAAAGCACATACTCAACAAATTCATAACGCGCATATCGAAAAAAGCACCCTACGCACGAAACTACTGACATGTAGAAATCAACTATAGACACCGCCAAGATTACTACAAAATCCACCGCGCATGAAAAATGGACCAGCTCATCAATGCAGGTACGCATACATACCAAGGTAATCTCTAAACGATTTTATTTGATTTTTACGGTAAACCACTTTCCCACAATAGAGTCATTTCTAGTCAGCTGAGCATAGCTTCAATTTCAAATCGGCGGCATGGTGGAATGACCTTCATAACTCATGATTGCTACCAAAGTCCCGTCACCCTCAACAAATCATGATCGCAACCTTCACCACATGAAGTACATAGGTCAATCATAAGAAGGCATAGATCAACCATGAAATATAGGGGATTAGAAGTGGCAAGTACAAGTATGATGAAAAGAATAGGTGCAGAAAGGCAGTGAATTCGGGTGCAGCATATTCCACAATTTTGCATATAAGTAACCACCCGGAATTTCCGAGAAGCAAGCACCATTGCATTCCTTGAGCCCGTAGGCAGAGCCCGACCAAGTTAAAAGTATAAAACTGCATCCCAAAGCCCTGGTCTATCAGGTTATAGAGAATATTCAAAAAATGACGAAGGGTTTTAAAAAGAGTGAACCGAAAGATCACAGTGCCATTTATCAAAGCCCAAGAGTCCTGCAAATCATTCGCAACTCAGGCTGGATGCCATTTATTCTTGGACTGAGAGGATACCACACAGGGGTAGCCCAGGAGTTTGGAAGAAACTTCAAGCATATAAAATATGAACAGTACGTCACCCAAGTGAAGGGGTTATGCATAAAAGTGGATGAGGACATGATAGCCAAACACACTGGTCTTCCAATGGGCCTACATTGGAGCAGCAACGACCGGGAGGCAAACCACACAGCAAAAGAAACATTCTTTGAGCATGGAGAAGTTTATGATGAGGACAAAAATGGAGTCAAGAGAACCTCCGTGCCAGCACCATGGGATGAAATGGCCGAAATTTTCCTAAGGTATATTACATGCACTGGGAGATTAAGCTATGTTCCCATTTTCCATTTTCATATTTTAGAGCTTCTCAGGCACAGAAGTCACATTTCATCAAAAAACAATATTAGCATTCCATTTTTCCTACTCCCATCCCTAGCAGAGATGAGCAGGAAGGGGGCTAAGGGAAAATACGATGCTTTGGCCCATCATGGGCTAATAAAACTAATAGTTGGTGAGGAGCTAAAAGATCAGATTCCAGAGCTCTCCTGGGAGGAGTTTATTGTGGTATCTGCTGAGGACGTTCAGAGAATGAGGACTACGCCCTTGCCACTTGAATCAAAAAGTAAGACCACCTCTGTATTAGGGGCAAAAAGAAAAATCGACTTGGACAATGTGGCCAACACCTTGGTCAAAATAAAACACTCCAAAGAGGACTCCCCCAAATCAGACCCAGATATTCCTACCAGTAGTCAGGGGTTGAAGAGGCGCAGCAAGAGATTCACACAGGTATCTAAAATCCGAGTCTCCAAGGAGAAAGAAAGGGAACCCAACCCCCTGATTACCAATGTGTCTGATGATGACATTGATCCTTTTATAGATCAAAAGGATCCCACTATGGATGAAGAAGAGGACGAAGAATAAAAAGAAGAAGAGGATGAATAAGAGAAAGGGAATGAAGAGGAAAAACAGGATATGGGAGAAGAGATGGATAAAGGAGAAGGGCAAGCTTACAGGAGCAAGGTAACTTTCAGGAAAAGCCTCCAGAACATAATGAAGACCCCGAGGTCGTTTCCCAGCTCACTGAAGCACGAGCATAATTGGAAAGGCTCATAAATGAGTTGGAAACATTAAGAATTCGGCCAGAAAGCTAGGCCACACCTCCCCCATTCTCATCCGAGAAGACACAAATCCTAAAGATGCACCATGCAGAAGAGCTTCGGCTGGCTGAACAAAAGAATTTAGAGCTGCAAGAAAATTTGGCTGAAGCACAGAGCAAATTGGCAAGGAAGGACCAGGAAATTATCAAAATTAAGGATGTTCTTGCCACTACTATCAACATATATGAGAGAATGCATGACCTCATACCACCATCGGCGGTCTATGCAGTTTATTTACAAGAAAAATGGGGCGAATTCCAGCTTCAAAGATTGAAGAAAGATCTCCCTATAGAGGTAAGCACTCCTAAGGAATTTATTGATGCATCATTGAACTCCACGGAGCTGGAGAAAGATCGATTGAGTGAGTTCTTCTTACACAATTTTGTAGTTTCTGGCTCACCCAACTGGTCACCAAACCCATATGTGGGTGATTTCTAGTTAAGGGCATTGTGTTCATGGATGAACCACGAAATTGAGCGAGCCCAGGACTATCATCTCTATGTGGCATCCAAATGGAAAACTCCATTAATGATCAAACCTGAGCCCACTCACCCTGAGGGAATAATTTATAATCACAGGATCCTCACTCAAGATGAGGAGCTGATACCCATTCTCCTCGCAAAACAACAGGAGGCGGTGATTCACTTCGACATCACACTCTGCAGCACGCAAAAGGAAGTTGATGAGTCCATCAGGGAAAGGTGGAGCAGGGTGGCAAATGATCTAAAATGAAGAGAACTCCACTCTCCCCTCAGGCTTAAGGGTGCTCTCTTCAAAACCATACTCTATAAGGAATCCCGAGAAAGAAACCAACTAACGTGGATTGGGATGATATTGAATCCTCCATTCTTTCTTTCCCCAATCCTCAAAGAATAGATTAATGAAGAGGAGGAGAGGAAGGCATGGGCCATGGAGGATCAGCATTTTGGGTATCTCAGACTGGCAGGGGCACCTAAGGTGGCAGCATGGGATATCAGGGAGGTCATCAACGAAAGGAACAAGTCACCCAAGGATGGGTGAATCCTTCAAGTAGGGGAGAGAATGATGGGTCCATTTTTCAGGTATTTTGATAACCCTTTTTCCAAAGTCCAGCTCAAGCAATGGTAACAAAATGCACTCAATTGTGGGAAAAGTGTTTTACTTTAATGATTTAATGAAATTGTTTTTATCATTAATCTTGTATGTTAGAATGCGTATCAATTAAACTGATTATATGGAAACCAAGCATGATTGAGCAGGTTCAGGTTTATTAAAGGCAGTACGTGTAGAAGACTAAAGGATCACCACAAGCTCGGTGCCCTGTTTCCTGGTTTATAGGGGACACACTCCCACTTTCAAGATGAATCGACACTTTGACAATCAGTTAGGATTAGAGTTAAATCGTATAAATATGGACCTCTTGGGTAGTTAAATCATATAAATATGGACCTCTCGGGTAGCGAGAGGCCCCTGCTGTTATGTTTGTGAAAGACATTATTGTTAACGTTTTCTGCACTATTGAGATACTGAAGTACAAAATTCTATTTTGACATGGATTTTACATATTAATTAAAGATTGATGATTAATTCCATTAAGCGTTTCTGAGTTTTTATTCTCTCCTGAGTATGGGTTGGGGAGGGCCCCTCCAACACGTAGGTTAGGAGATTCCTATTTGTTGGTATTTTTCCAAGTATGCGTTTTACATTGATGGACAATTCTATGATATATGGTAGCGTTGAATGAGTCATTGTTTTCTGTAGTAGTTTAGAATGCATTCTGTAGTACAGTAAAATGATTTCAATAGGTCTGTAGGTTCTTTCTTGCAACGCATATTTTTATCCACGATTACATGTGTAATAGCTTAGCTTTCAATGTCATGGTTAGATCTGGAGTTCGCTACAGTTTCTCATCGTGATTAGTTTCTTTTAACTTCTTAGTAGAAGAGGGGTAAGCATAGAATGATCGTATTTCAATTCTAGATTGGTAGAATAAGATAGATCAAGACTCAAATTGTGTGCGCAGACACTAGTTACAGACTTCGTTTCCCCAATAGTAAAATAGCTCTGTTATGGTATTTTCATTCTCAGCATTTAGTTATTTCAGCAGTTTAATTATTTCAAATAGATTTACTATCTTTATGTCTTTATTTCTTAGAACAGATCATTATCTAATTACTTCAGCATTTTAATTACTTAGAATAGATTCCCTGCTTTACTTCTCAGAACATATTTACTGCTTTCAGCACTTTCATTCTTTTAATTAGATTCATTGCTTTCCAGTATTCAATTTCGTAGCATAATCAGTTTTCACATTAAGTAGACAACCTTCACATTTAGTAGACAATCTATAGAACATCGATACTGCCCTTTAACCGTGACAAGAGATTATCCTATAAAGAGCACAGATCGTGCATGCATCTCTCAAGTTTGTGCATTCTCTGGTTGACATTTAAAGTAGGCTCTTGGTATAAGCTGCCCTCATTAGGAATCCATATTAGGAGCTCACCACAAATCCTAGTCTTGGGGTTTCGACAGTTCTTGAAATGCCAATATATCATGCTGTGGTGAGGATCTGTCAGGGAACTGCTATCAAAATGCTCATATATCAAGAAGAGAGCGACCATAAGAGTCCATGACTTCCTTTGTATTTCTGATAAAAAAAACAAAGGAAATGGAATAGAGGCGGTAAAGAAGAGTTCCATGACTTCCCGAAGATTTCATTCAGCTGCGATACCGGGTATGATTTAGTATTTATATAGTGAATTGGTGAATTGACTTGGATGTTACAGATGGGGAAGGATAATTATTGAGGGATGGTGGTCATAGATATTATCTGTACTGACTGTATATTTTTCTGGAGTATAGATATGATCTATACCGACTGTATAGATATGATCTCTACCGACTATAGTAATTGTAGATGTATCACTCCAATACATGCCTTGAGAAAGGAATGTATGCTGACATGGCGATGGTTTATACGATGAAATTCTGAAATGGCAGTTATCATGTGTGTGAAGAAAATAATCACATCATGCTTTAGTCGAAATTATGTCTTGTCACAAACACCAAGATCACCGCCATCATTTACCATTAGCACCATCGGGATTCGGGACAAACATTTATTATATGTTCTAACTAAGCTTGTGATTTGGTTTCTTAAATGTATTGGAATATTATTTTATATTCTGTTAATTGTAATGTTGTGATTTCTCTATTATTTAATTCTATAATATGTATGTTTGAAAAGAGAACACTTAAAATTATGAGAACTGTTTGAAAAGAAAGCACATAAAATTTGAATATTTTAATGCCCATCAAAGGGATTTAGACTTTGAAAGCGTGAATTTAGACTTTGAAAGTGTGAATATCAACCTTTCTAAAGTGCAAAAACAGGTTTTGAAGTGGCAATATTGGCTTTGAAAACTGTGTTTTTCTATTCGAATAGTGTGTTTTTTTACTACTTATGAACCTTAAAATTGCAGTCTTTTGTTATAAAACTATGAATTTCAATTCAAAAAGTGTGAATTTCAACACTTAGCCAAATTTGTGTTCTTAATATGCAAAACAGAACAACCTTTTTCTCATTTTGGTAGGCTTGTATTTCACACATGTGAACTCCAGAGGCAACTCTGATCCTATAAATAGATAACCAATTCGTCACTTAGCATGTGAGCTCAACACTTAGCCAAATTTTTGTTTTTTATATATAAAATACTCTTGTGCTTAATATGTAAAATACTTTTGTTCTTAATATGTAAAATACACTGAGTTATATTGAGAAAGATATATTCATCATTTGACCATACTTCTCTATAAAATACTTCTCTATAATTATATTGAAGCATATAGATGGATTTATTCAAAAGGCTATGCACAACCATTCATTACAAGAAGGAGAGCCTCGGAGCATAAATAGCTTTCCTAGTATGGCTCTGTAAATTTAAAAAATTCCAAAATTGATGTAAAAACTCATCCAAGAAGGGATCTCTTCTACAAAAAATTTTGCCTCTGAACAGAGGTTTCCTCAACAATTCTCATGTTCACAGAAGGGGATTCCTAGTAGTGGCTGCACTGTGACATCTTGGCCATCTTCAAAATTTCATCTTTTATAAAATCCACTATCCCCATAAGTTCAAACAAATTGCGTTCCAAATCATCAATTCTGGAGTTGTGACAGGTTAATTGTTGAGAGATATACCTCATGTGGTCGGCTGACTGTTTGTGTACTTTGATGCCCAAGCAGACTGCCTCATAAATCTTTAGCAGGTGTTTTTTGAAGTCTTCCACACTGGACCTTAGGAACCTCATTCCGTCAGCAAGGCCCGCCATTGAAATAAGAGAAGAGGTCAGACAAGGGACCGAATCGAGGGATCTGCTCAAAGTTTGAAATAAAACTTCGATCCACCAACAGTTCCCATTGTTTAATCCACCAATCGTCTTATGAGCACGAGAGACTCAAGCCCAGTTTTTTATAACTCATCTGCCACTTGATTCCTTTCTCTATAAATGTGATGCAAGGAGATCCAAGAAAAAGATGAAGCCATTCTTGTGACCTCCTCATAGATAGGGAACAATAAAATGTTCTGGGGCTTCCACCTCGACTTCATCCATTGGATTTTGAGAGATGAATCGCCAAAGACCTGTAGGGTCTTAATATCCCTCATAATGGACACATGAAAAAGAAATTGCAGAGCCAAAAGCTTTGCTCGATCTTTGGTGCTAAAACCAGTGGATGTAGCAAATTTGAACCAATGAGAAGAGGAAAAGAAAATGATACCTCTAGCCCAGTCGCAGGAAGGTGAACCTTGGGTTGATCCATCAAAAAATCCCCACGGGATATCCCAATTGATATCGACCTCTGTAATAGCCCTATTTTGCAAGGACTTGTTAAAAGGTGGAAGGACATGGACCATACCCATACAAGGATATGCACTGGTCTTAGGAGGATAGTAACAATCCTAGAAAATTGCATGATTCTGAGCCTTCCACGTGTGCCAAATGGTGATAAAAGGAAGAGAAGGGAAACAGAGAGCACATGGCGACGAGTTCCAGCATTGAAAGGCCTCCGATAGCGTGGAACTAAACCATAGATGCTGAATGCCAGATATCTTAAAAATAGAAAACCATAATTGTTGAACATAAATGCAGCTGATGAGGAGATGTGAGGCCGATTCATTATGAGTTCTAGAGTGAGGACATCTCCCAGGTCCCATGAAGATAAAACGTTGAAGACGTTCCCATACAGGAATACGGTCTTGAGTGGTTTCCCAAAAAAATATTTTGATCTTGAGACGACAGGTGACATCCCAGAATGCATCATGCCACCAACATTGAACCAAATCCGGAACTTTCAATTGAAGAAGAATAGTATATCTGATGTTGGGGGAATAAGTCCCACCATTAGAATTATGAGACCATAGCAGAACATCCGGATTCTGAGAGATACGAATGAAACTATCCTTTAAGGATAGAATATAACGATCCCATGCAACCTGGTCCTCATTCCGGAAATGAAAAAAATACCAAACAACCATCCCTGTTGATGAATGTTGGTGGTGATCAGATCCATAATCTGTGCAAGAAAGATAAAACATGTACATTGACGCATCGATATCATATGGACCGGAAGACGGTATTTATACCTGCACCCAATCCATGGATTGTTTCCACTCTCTAACCGCATGCCATTTCCAACCTTCCATTGAGGGCCCATAGCTATAACTCCAAAGGTAGAGAGGGTGGCCTTCCACATCATGATGAGAAGCGAGTACACAAACCCACTTTCCTGAACCAATCCTCAACAGACAATGGATGGATGTATTTGTGTATAATGATCTTTGTCCATAGGTTGTTTACTCAAATCAAACACCATAGATTTTTGGCCACTAAAGCCTATCCGAAGATCCCAATCCTTTTGATACCCATCCCACCCCAAGATTTGGGAAAAGAAACCTTATCCCATGCAATCCAATGGAATTATTGGATGTTTTACCCCTTCCACAGAAATTTGTTGCATATATTAGGGATTAAGTTGAGCGTGCTGGCAGGAATGCATGCCATAGATAGCCAATAGACTGGAGTCGCTGCCAACACAGATTTAATAAGGATGAGTCATCCTCCTTTTGAAAATTAGTGGTTGCACCATAGGTGAATCCTCTTTTCGATGCATTCAATAAGCCATACCAAATACTTAATACCATAGGAGTTGGTTCGAATGGTGAAACCCAAATAGGGAAGACCATCATCAGGTTCAACTATGGTGAAGGGGAAAACCCTGGAAATCCATACCATCATGTCATTATCCAAGTTGTAGAATGATATAGTAGATTTGGTAACATTAATAGACATGTCTGTGGCCCTCGTAAAAGAAGAAAGGATCTCATTCAAACATAATATGCCACCTCTAGATCCATCCGTGAAGATCAGAACGTCATCGACGAAAAAAATATGGGTAAAGACCAGCCTAGGCGAGAGCCGAAAACCCTTAATAGTATGACGGTCCAATGCTTTATGCATGGCACACCCCAGTCCCTCAACAATCAGGAGGAAAAGTAGAGGGGCGAGTGGGAAACCCTGACGAATCCCATGCTCAAGTCGGAATAATGAAGATGCAGAAGCATTAATAAGCACAACAAAAGACACAGACTATACAAAATACATTATGTAATTAACAATGTTCAATGGAAACCCCACCTAGACGAGAGCCAATCGTAGGTAAGTCCAATTTAACTTATCATAGGCCCTATGGAGATCGATCTTCAAGATAGAAGACGAGATCCTTTTTGTCTTAGATGAATGAATAATCTCCTGCGTAGATCCTATGGCATCCTGTATCAATCTACCTTTTAAAAAGGCATGTTGTTCCATCGATATTCTAGAAGACAGAATACCTTTAATTCTGTAAGCCACCACCTATGCTATAATCTTGTAAAAACCATTACATAGTCAGATGGGCCTATAATCGCCAAAGTATGGTCCCTTATCAGTTATGGGTATCAATGCTATGAAGGTGGCATTGCTAGCAGCCAGGATGCGCCCCTTGATCCGTGATTCCTCCCGAACTGCAAGAATGTCCAAGCCAAAAAGATCCATAAAAGCCTCAAAGAATTCAGAGACCCAACCATTTGGCCCTCGGATCTTATCATGTTGTAATTGACTGAGGGAATCCTTAGCCTCTTTCATAGTGAAGGGAGAGGTGAGTGTGATGCAATCGGTATCCGTCACTATCCTGGAGTAGCCTCCCAAGATGCCCATCATTTGTGCCACCGATACATCCTGTGGCTGTGCATAAACCCTCTTGAAGTGGCAGGTACCTAGAGAGAAAAGATTGTGGAACCTCGATACGGTAGAAACCTCATTATCCTTCATGTCCCAAATGGTGTTAACACAATTCCGATGTTTAACATGATTATGAAAAAAATTGGAATTCGAATCCACAGCCTGAATACATAGGGCCCTGCTCTTTAAACGTGCAGTGGCCTCATCAGCTAGTAAAATATCCTTGCGGTGATGCACCATAGCCAGAATTTCCCCTTTCTATGAAGCAGATGTAAAACCGACCGGGTGTGTAGAGTAGAATACATCCATATCATATTCAATATGAGCAAGTTCATCACTGATCTCTAAGGAATGTCTCTTAATCCAGGGGATTGCAGCATGCTTAATCTTAACAAGATTATCATTTAATGGAGTGGTCATTGAGGTAGAAGCAGCAGAATCACATGGCTGCCACTCCTTTATAATCATGTCATAGAAAGTAGATTCCTTTAACCACCTAGAGTCGAACTTGAAAGGGAAAGATGGAATTTTCTGATTCTGGCTTAATTCTACTAGCATAGGGTGGTGGTCTGAGTCACCCCCGATCCCAATCCAGTGATGTACAAGTGCATCTAATCCAAAAAACCCCTCGTTAACAAGGAACCTATCCAGTCGCTTTGCGATATGGGCTTCACCATCCCGAATGTTCCACCAATTCGGTCATAGTTGGATTGGTGATAGGTCAATAAGAGAAAAAGATGAGAGCATGTTGCTGAAAAATTCCGATAGAGGGTCCCTAAAAAAGCGAGATCTCAAAATCTTTGCATTTCCCAAAGTGAAATTGAGGTCACCTCCAATGATCAAATGATCATCCTTCAATAAGTTGTTAGACATAAGGTTATTCCAAAAGTCCTCCCACTGTGCAGAAGGACCATATATATTCACCAATGAATATGCCAGTCCGGTCTCCCTGGAGAACAACACTAAGCCGAGGACCGAATGCAAAGCCCATGAGTTGAGAAGAAGAAAGCACAAATTTAACCAGTCTGTGATAAGGTGACTGGATCTCCCATCTGCATCAGTGAAGATAAAAAACCATCTAGGGAGGAGTGAGTGAAGAACCAAAAGGCCCGAGTCACCAGAAGAAGGACTTTCTTGCAGAAAAACAATGTGGGGACTATAAGCAGCAATCAGCCTACGGAGGGCCAATCGTTTTGTGGGGAGTCCTAGCCCATGGATGTTGAGTGACAAAACGAGCATCACATAACCTCCTTCACAAGAATACATGCTCTAAGTTCCCCATGTAGGATCTGTTGTTTACCAAATCTAATATCAATACAAGCCTATGCTCTGGCCGCATCCATAATGGAGCGATGAACCCATAGTCGATTGCTAGGGTGCATGAAACCCCTAATGGGACCCAATCCCTATGAGAGGTTTGGCAGCATAGTGGAGGAACAAAGGAAGTAGCCTGAGGGGTGTGGAAGAGTACCTAGGTTAGGGGTAGAAGGAATCGAGTCGGGTGTAGTCGCCCCATGATCGTAAGTATATGTCTGCATAGAGAGTGATTGGATAGGGATTGATGGGCAGGTATGAATAAAGGAAGTGTCCGGTGGCATGGAGGAAATAAATGCATTAAGGTTGAACCCCGGAAATGGTAGAGGGTCCCAAACAGTGGGTGGGGTTTTGGCCTGAATGATAGAAGAGAGTGTCCTCAGGGAAAGGATATCACAGGTTGACAGGGGAGACGGACCAGTCAAAGTACCTGAAAGGTAAGGAATGGTGCTTTCGACAGTAATTGCATGAGTCGAAACATAATGATTAGGAAAAAACAAAGGGTTTTCACCCATACCTTCCTAAAGATCCTCCTTCGATTTCTCAGATTTTTGATGGGTCGACGCATTCTGCAGTGGTTCAGAAGACCTGGGATTAGGTCTTGTCCATAGCCAAACCTTCCTCTAGAAACCACAGTCACAGTACCTTGCAACATGCCCATAACTATGACAGCCATTACACTGGAATGGGATGTCCTAGTAGTCAACATGTTGGGTCCAGACTCATCCACGTACGTTGATATGTATTTCGTCTAGAAGACCCTCCGTTAAATCAAGTTCATCCAAGACCTTCGAAACCGACATGATCCCAGAGTTGAGAAACCCCATGTCAACTCTAAGATAGGTACCAAGATGGTTGCCAAGCCTCGAGAGGATGTCAGCAGACCATAGCTCAGGGGGAAGGCTCGGAAACTTGAATCAAACAAGCTTTACAAAGCTTTTCTCCACCATGGAGACGAAGAAGGGATTCGATCATTTAAGACTCATTACTGCCGAGTCCCAAGACCATGAGCCAGTCGGGAGGGAAGTAGTGTCTGAATGCTGCTGAAGAATGATACCTATCCAGTCGTTGGTAAGGACAATAAACCGAGGCTCATACCCAAGAAGTGGAACCCAGTGTTGAGTCGACCATGCCCTGAAGGAGTGAACGTTAATATGCCGACCACCAAAACGCCCGACCATACCATGTTCTGACATGGTGAAAACCTCATGCAAATCAATGTCTTCTCCCAATGCAAGGAAACATTTTTTTGTTTTCTTGATACATGGCTTAGGTTGAATACAATGGGCAGTAGGCAGAGACTTCAGTACATCAGTACGTGGTCTAGAAGGATGAACCCTGCAGGAGGGTGTTTTACCCCGAACACTGGTGAGTTCAGGAGGACAAAAGTCATTGTCAGGGTCTTGAGTAGTAGCAGGGTCCCCAGAGAAACCTTCGAAAAGTTCCATGGGAAATCGCAGGAAAAAAACAATGATAAAGATGGCCCCAACAAGGGTATTCTTAGAACACCAAGTAGTGAAACCCCATTAAACAGTCCCACATTAGAGCGTTCATCCCAAAGTCGGTCCTTGTGCACCGAAAAACCAGGGAGAGAAAAGGAGAAGTGGAATGTATCGTATTGAAGCTGGTTAAAAATGCAGGATAAACCAGCAATGCTCATCCACATGGAGAGCTAGAAATCCCAACAGGAACGAAGAGGTTCATCAATGGAATCCTTTAAACCCACAGTAGAAGCCATCAAACCCTAAGGATCCAATCCATCAAACCCTAAGGAGTCAAGCCATCAAAACCTACTACTCAAGTACCACCTCGATCTATCACCCCCCAAACAATAATAATCCTTTAATATTATGGTTATGGTTTTTTATAGTTTTTAACTTTTGATTAATGTGAAAGTAGAGATTTAATATTATGGTTATGGTTTTTTATAGGTTTTAACTATGGTTTTTTTATAGGTTTTAACTTTGGTTAATGTTAAAGTAGTTTTTATAGCTTTATATAATAATGTTAAACATATGTACAAAATATTAATAATCTTATATATAATAAATATATGTACAAAATATTAATAACCCTACCATAATATGATTAGGGTTTACTATATATTTTATTTTTTATTTATGTAAAGGTATACTAAATAATGTAATATATATATTTTTAAATTAAAGTAATTTTTAAACTATTAAAAATTTTCAATAACATTGTAAATATAATAATTTCAAATTATATTGCATAATAGTTTTAAACTATATACATTTAAAAAGATGTAAATATAATTTTTCGAATTTTAAAATGACGAAGATTCCAACATCATATAATTAAAGTATAATTACATTCTCAAATTCTAATTAAATCATAATTATATTCATATAATAATAATTATTATTATGCTAATCATTAATGTTAATAATTTTTATTACTTATATTAACATTTTATGAGATTATTTTGAAATAACATTAATGTTATAGTTATTAAAAGTTTTAAATGTAATATTAACCATGTTAAATACTAACATTATTAATACTTAATAATCAATAGCAATAACATTAATTAGGCAATAACCATATTAATTACATAACCTTATACAATAATTAACATAAATCGAAAACATAACATAACCTTACCAAATGAATATCAATGGTTTTTTTTAACCATGGGAACAACAACCTCCCAATGGTATATCCAATAGCCCGCAAGCTAGATACACCAATAACTTATGACTCAGCAGGGGCTGAGACATCCCGAAACCCACTGGAGTGAGCAAATGAATATCAATGTTAACATTAAGATTTTGTAGACATCTGTGTCGATGTCGCAATCTGAAGTATTATATAAGAATCATTGAAATCCAAGATGACCATTCGGAAGGTTCCAATGTCATTAAAGCATAATTAAGGATTCATTAATGAAACCATAATTACACCATAGCATTACATGACCTTATACAAATGTATACTTTTATAACCTTATAACCTTATTATTAGGGTTTTCTATATATTTTATTTTTTATTTATGAAAAGGTATACTTTTATGTTAAAGTATTGAGAACCATATGTAATAGAAATATGTAAAGGGATACCAAATAATGTAGTATATATTTTTTAAATTAAAGTAAATTTTAAACTATTACAAATTTTCAATAACATTGTGAAAATAATAAATTCAAATTTTATTGAATAATAATTTTAAATTATATGCATTTAAAAAGATGTTGTAAATATAATTTTTTGAATTTTAAAATGCGAAAGATTCCAATATCACATAATTAAACTATAATTACATTCTCAAATCATAATTAAAAAATAATTACATTTATATAATAATAATGATGATTATTATTATTATGCTAATCATTAATGGTAATAATTATTATTAATGTTAATAATTTTTATTACTTATTATTAATGTTTTATGAGATTATTTTGAAGTAGCATTAATGTTATAGTTATTAAAAAATTTAAATATAATATTAACCATGTTTTACTAACATTATTAATAGTTAATAATCAATAGCCATAACATTAATTCGGAAATAACTATATTAATTACATAAAATTATACAATAATTAACACAAACCTCAAACATAACATAACCTTACCAAATGAATATTAACGTTAACATTAAGATTTTGTAAACATCGACGTATATCATATATACCAATCATTGCAATCCAACATGGCCATTGGGAAGCTTCCAATGTCATTAAAGCATAATTAAGGATTCATTAATGAAACCATGATTACACCATAGCATTACATAGCCTTATACAAGAATTAACATCAACCTCAAACATAACCTAACCTTCTCAAATTATTGTTAATGCTAATATTAATTTTAATATTAACATTTAAATTTTATAAATATCAACGTGTGCATCGCAAAACATATAATGATCATTGCATTTTAACATTACCCATGGGAATGTTCCATTGTGACATTGTATACTTTGACTAAGTATTAATTGTAGGCATTGTATGTAAGCATTGATAATTATTGTAATTTAACAAAACACATGACAAATGTCGCATTAACACATAACCCTAAACATCGAACGAGATATAACCATTTAGGAACATAATATTAAACCATGGGCATAGTCGACCATGGTCAACAAAAGTCAACCATACTAAACCATGATTAAACATAGTCAACCAAAGACAACCAAAAGTCAACCATGGTGAACTATATTCATTCAACCATCAATAACCATAATCAATAATGGTGAGCCATAGACAACCATGGTAAAATGGTCAACCATATTCAATCATAGTAAATCAAAGTCAACCAAAGTCAACTATGGTCAACCATAGTCAACCATAATCAACCACAATGAATGATAATTACAAATTCAATCTTAGTTAACCATGGTCAATTATAACCAACCATGGTTAACCAAAGTCAACCAAAATTTTACCAAAGCCAACCATGGTCAACAAAAGTAAACCATAGTAAACCAAAGTCAACCATGGTTAACCATAGTAAACCATGGTTAACCATAGTGAAACAACACTAACACAAAGCCAACCCTGGTCAAACATAGTCAACCAAAGCTAGCCAAAAGTAAACCATGGTCAACCACAAGTCAACCATGTCCAACCATGGTCAACCAAAGTAAAATTGAATCAATCATGGTCATCCAAAGTCAACTTTGCTCAACCATGCTCTACTGTGGTCAAGCATGGACAAACATAGTAATCCAAAAGTCAACCAAGGACAAACAAAGTCAACCATAGTGAAACATAATAAGAAAAGTCAACCTTGTTCAACAAAAAGTCAACCATGGCCAACAAAAAGTCGACCATGGTCAACCAAAAAGTCAATCAAAATTCAACTAAAGTCAATCTGAAATCATAATTGAATTGATCTCAATCATGTATCAACATTTAAGGGTTGGTGCAAGCTAATGCTGGCCACTCATGACATGTTAGTCGCAATGCACTAGTACAAAATGAGAAAATAATGACTAAAAAAAAGACTAAAATTTGACTATAAATGACTATTTTTGAGTCGGTGACTAATAGTATCTGATTTCCACTATCTTATCTCTAGTCATATTTCACTAGTCATTAATTGGTTTATTTATTAGTCATTGATAGTCACTGATTAAGTCATTGATTTAGTCATTGATACTCACTGATTTAGTCATTGATACTCACTGATTTAGTCATTGATACTCACTTATTTAGTCACTGATTGTCATTGATTTAGTCATTGATTATCACAATTAATGACCAAATAAACGACTAAATAAACTACTAGATGATAACATATTAATGACTAAGCTAAATACGACTAAACATTAGTCGCACTATAAGATACTGGAAATTAGCTACTAATAGTCGTATATATGCAAATTTAGTCATTTTCTTAGTCATTAATTTATGATAGGGTACGGAGGAATCGAACCACCAATCTCCTGCCTATAATTAGGCAGGTTCTCTACCATTGAGATAGTACCCTTTAAGAAGTTGTTATTGCTTGACAATGATGATATTCAAACAAATTTTGCATGGGAACAATATCTGAGTCACTCGAACAGGGACAAGTCATATGGTAATGCCGACACAAGTAAAGAGGCAAACAATAATAGAATATGGTTGAAGGTTCAATCCATATGCAACAAAAATTTCAAATAAATAAATGATGGGCATGAGTATTTATAATTTTATATGCTTGTAACATGCAAACTTCTAGATACAATTCACTTGGGCATGAATATCTTGACCATATTGATAGATATGCTCAAGATGCTTGCAAGATTTTATAGCCTCGAAGCTTGGATCCTGACCAAAATTATTATGAAGAAGGGTTAGTGATGTGAATGCATGCAACCCGGAACTTAAAATGTCTAGGTTCAGGAACTAAAAATGGCATAATCATTGGCACTGTTGCTCTATGGAGACAAGACATAAAAGAAATTGTTTAGGAATAACAAGTAGAGTATGGGATGTAGTTCTTTAATGCCCCTTTTCAAATGCAATCAATCAGGTTTATCAAATTTGATGTTAAAATATCTGAGTCACTAAAACAAAGACAAGTCATATGTTAATGCCCACACAAGTAAACAAGCAAACAATAATAGAATATAGATGAAGGTTCGATACATATGCAACAAAATTTTCAAATAAATACATGATAGGCATGAGTATTTATATGCTTGCAAAATGCAAAATTCTATATACAATTCACTTGGCCATAAAAATTTGTGAGTTCATCTACAATGTTGATTTCAAAGCAATGAATGGACAAGGTATATAGTTACAACACTCTATCACGACCTGAAAAAACCAGTATTTTCCTAATGTTATATCAACCATGCCCAATAAAATAGACAATAGGAACATGTATCAAACCAACAAGATTACCAATAGTTGCGACATGTAATTTGAATTATGTATCACCACTTAACTTTATCATAAAACAACAGGATCATAGAAAAAGTAGAATCTCAATCAGATTCATTAGGATTTGCCGGCACAGGTTTACACCATTACACACAATTAAAATTAGGGAGTCAAACAAACATCTAACATCACAATTGTATAATATAGGCGCTTGTTAAAGGTTGGAAAACATCATAAAAAAAAAGTGTACCTATTCTTTATCTCAGCAGCCATGGTCATGAAATCCTGCTCCACATTTGTTGCATTCTTCGCACTTGTCTCCAAAAATGGAATGCCAATCTCATCAGCAAATGCCTTGAAGAACAAAATACACAAAGCATGTCAAGAAAAATGGAGACTGAAAAGTGAAAAAAAACTAACCCTTGAGATTAATAAAAAAAAATAATCTACAAGCCAAGTCAACAATCTTAAGACCACAAATTGCCATAGTGTTGCAATTAACAAAAAATAGAGCACCAACAACTTCAAGACACACTCATATTTGAATCCTCATCAAGTCAAAGACGATGATGCATACAGTGAAACATGTAGCAGTACACATGATGCCAAAGCTACTCAACATTTAAAATTACCTTGGCTGTATAATAATCAACAACTTTATTAGCAGTCAAATCACATTTGTTTCCAACAAGCAAGTTGTTGACATTCTCACTCGCATAGCGATCAATCTCATTCAACCATTGTTTCACATTATTGAAACTCTCCTAATCAGTAACATCATAAACAACCTACCAATAGGAGAAAAATATCATTATAAAGCCATACATTTAAATAAATAATGCAGTATACCAAGGATACCAACAATCAACAACTACTCATCATTTAACATTACCTTGGCTGTATCATAATCAACAGATTTATTAGCAGTCAAATAACATTTGTTTCCAACAAGCAACTTGTTGACATTCTCACTCGCATAGCGATCAATCTCATTCAACCATTGCTTATATCTTACTGAATCTTGTCTGCAATATTTCATTTCATATATGTCAATTACTTTCCATCATCTGTGTTCTATTGTCCCTGTTTGTTGCATCTATGGGTCATTGTTGAACTGATAAAGTTACAAAATTGCTTGATGAGTCCTTTACTAGGGGTTCTGTTAATTTCAATGCTTGCAATTCTGTCTACATTTTGCATGCAATAGCCTATTGACAAATACCATGTATCTGGATGATAACCAGGAAATGCAACATAGGCAGTTCCTTTAGCAACAGAATCAAAGCATAATTTAGCACGATTTCGTACTGAAACTGAAGGTATGTTTTACTGGGAAACAATAATATCGATCTTGGTAAAATTAATAAAATGCTTCCACTCTAAGTAATAGGTCAACCAGGATTTTGAACATTTTAAAGGCACTGTAGTCATTAACGGATCATATGCATAGTCTAGATTTATGAATATAGGTATGTTTAGTGAAGCTTCTATTGTGTGTCAGATGTTCCAGTCGGAATTGGTGACTCTGCTGCTGAAAAGCACAATAATTCAAAGCATGCTTCCTTCAAAATACAAGCTATGAAGGTGTCCGATTGTATGGAGCTTGCACAGTTCGGGAATACTGAAGCAGATTGTAGCAATGCTTCTTTAAAGGGATGGTCAATTAAGGAAGAGCTGGATGTGTTAATGGAAAGAGATATTGTTGGTTCAAGTTTGGTAGGAGATCAAGCAAAAAATTGTACCGATAGGATACCAGAAGAGTCTAGTAGGAAGTAAGCAAGTGCTGATGCTTAAATTATAAATTGTCTTACTGTAGAGTTTTGTATCATCCTCAATCAGTGTTGTTCTATATTTTAATGTGAAATGTAATCCTTTGGTATTTTGACCCACTAATGTTTGGAGAACAAGAGATTGCTTCAAAGACATTCAAACTTCTATCACCAACATGCAGATGTGGCAAGGAGGAACCCAAGTACTATGTGCATCCCTACGTACAACGAAAGATTTTGCAGATCCAAAAGGGGGATTTGGTCCTTTCAAAAGGAGACCAAAGAACCTACTATAGTGGTAGAGTCTGCATTTATCTCTTCTGCCATTTCATTTTTCTTTTAACAATATCATCTTTGAAATGCACAGGCTATGTTGGTTGCAGCTACTGCAACATCTACAACTTCTCCTAGGACTAGTTCTTCTAGGAAGGATGGAATTGGAAATGCAATTGAAGAGCACAGTGTACGTCAAGTTAGCTTTCCTAGCAAGCATTCACATCCAATACATCCAATTTTGGACATCCTACCTCTAAATATCTTCTTCCATTTTTATAAATTAATCTATATCATCTACAACTTAGACATCAAATATCTACTAGCTTAACAGCCTGAAGTACTAAGAATGCCCATTAATTATATATGGTACACTACCAAAAAAACAACCTCACCATATTTTATTGTTTACCTTTGGTAGACCTCAAACTATATTCAACTTGGACAACAACTACAAATAATGAAAATTAGGATGCTTACACCTTTCATTCCACAATCTATTGTAATATTCAATAGCTGCTGCAAGTGCCTACATCCGGTAAGATTGTTTCCTTTGTTTCAAATCCATCAGGGTAGACAAGTACAATAGTCAATGTTGATCTCATGGTTGATTTAAAAGCTCCAAGTGGAAAAATTATAAAAACATTGATAGCAAAAATACGGTAAGATTGTGCCCCTTTGCAGTGGGAGATTAAGTTAAATATGGTCCATGATTGGGCAGGGTTGATGATGTAGTCCAAAATGTAATAGTCTCGTTTGATGACAATGAAAATGCAAGACAAAGAAGGATGATCTTGAATTCCTCATCCCAATATGTCATAATCTAGTAGAAGATGAGGATTATCCTTATTATCCATATCAACGTGTTCATGGCAGTTCATCTATAATTTTCAAGATTGTTCAATGGTTGCAAATTGTGTTTGTGTTCTTTTTGTCAACCTACTAATCTCCATACCCCAACTTCATATCTTTCGTATTTTGTGACTAACTTAGCTCCCAACAAGCTCTTCATCCTCTTGGAATTGGCCTCAAGAATCTGACATGGATCAAACCTACCCTTATTGACATTGATGGTCACAGTCAACTTCTAATTTAGGTGTATTTGTACCAATGTGGGGTGTACCATTTACTAGGGAAGTTCTCCTTTTCATATAACTCATAAGTTTGATATGCGATGTTATATATCTTAAATTCATGGTATTTAGACAACTTTTAACTGGTCTGATAGAAATCTTCGCACTGTAGTATCATTGTTAACAAAATCCTATTTTGAATAAGGTCTATTTAATGTTGAGGCTGGCTATAAAAGCATCCCTTTCAGCACAAGCCTGACAAATAGCTTTGGTGATTAGAACTTTACTTTTGATGCCAAGGGTAACCCACAGAAAGTCTCATTTACCAAATTAAAGATGACAAGCCATGCCCTATTGTGGTGGGAGAGCTTTTGCTAGTAATAAGTCTTCTTAGTTAGTCTTCCTCACTATACTAGGGTGCACACAATGAATAGTTACAGTAAAGGTACCTTCATGGAAATCTCATACAACAGTAGTATTTGCGCATTAAACATATCTCTACAATGTATTGATGACAACAGTTTGTGTTGTTTCTTGTGCATTGGAGGTTTGGCACAGTTCAGTCAGAGAGTAGAGGGCTCATCCATTCACCAATATTAAACCTTTTCTAGTTTTATTACTGTAGTTTCATTATTAGCTAGTTTTGTATAGTTTTGCATATGATTTATTATTAATAGGAGGGTGCAGATCCATAATTAGTTAGTGCACTTATGTAGGTGAGTTTCTAGTTTAGGTAGAGTGCATAGATCTCAAGGAAGAGAATCCATGATTGTGTGTTCCAGATTGTCTTCTAGTTAAGGTGCACTTGCTTGGCATTGTTATCCATGTAGCTAGGGTGCACTAGGTGGTTAGACTAGGGTTTGTGATCTGCAAACTATTATAAATATTCCATTGGAATAGTTTGTCACAACAAATCTTACAAGTTTCTTAAAACTCTTTGTTATGCAATGTATTACAACATAGATTAGATCTTAAATGGGAAAATCCTAACCCATGAGTGCTACCTATTAAACCCCTATTTGCATGGGTTGTCACTTAGAGATTTATGGGATAACTTGGGTTGTCTCATAGCATTTCTTAGCATGAAGGAGGACAATTGTTAGCATCCCAAGGACTTTTGGGACAGCTGAACAATACACAGGTATCTTTATGACAAGTTTTAAAATTGTTGAAGAAATGTTAGCAGCATTAGCAAAGAAGCATTAAGAATCAATTCTGGTTAAATTTCACTAAGTATCAGCAGAAAAGACTACTCATTTCAAAATATTGGATGTGCTGAGTTAGTTTATACCTCATACCAGTATCGAAAATCAGATTTGATCAAAATTGAGCATGAAGAAGGATACATTATCAATAGTCTGGGCATGTTCAGGATCTTCTAAGCCGTAATCCAGCAATGAGAATACACCAGAAATGTGTTCTAGCCAAGACTAGGGTCATGATGAAATGAATTATTTACTTTCATGTTATGGGTAGCCTTAAAAATGATTATGGACTAACTATGGCTGCATTTGAGGTTGGAAAGTCTGTGACTGTGGATCTATTGGAATACTTGGAAGTTGTTTGTGAAGAATGCTAATTTTCTAAAGACTAAAACCCAGGTTGATGGGCCTTTATCATCCATGTATCATACTTAGACTTGTGAGAAATTAAATCATTGAGTTGCCAAAAGTACACTGGACTTTTCAAACAATGACATCCTACACGTAGCCTAGAAAACATGATTATGGTATGTTTCTCCACTAAGCCAATTCTTGGCAAATATTATACCTCCAGGGAAGCAATGTACAGTCATGTTTGTAAGGTTTTATGCAGGAAGAAACTGAAAAGAAGCATCCAGAATCCTAAATAATGGCAAAACTTCACATTTTGATGGCAGATCTGGGTATGCTGAGTCGATTTTGGGCCTATTTCCAACTTTCTTGCATCAACAAACAACAATATTCCTAAAGAATTTGTAGCAGTGATAAAGGGGCTTCGCAGATTTACCTCTAGCATTCCTAACACAGCAAAATTGGTGGCAAGAAACCTGTGAGTGTTACATGAGTTTTTTAGGGTGCTGAATCTATTTATGGGTTCAACAACATAATTAGAACACTTCCAATTTTGGATTTCAACAAATGAAAATTTACCATGTTCTGATACAAAACCATGAAAAATTCCAAATATAGAATAGATAAACATTTCCTAATAAATATATAAAATATTGCCATCACATTCCTCATGTCTCCTTTGCCAACTTCTTTGCATATTCAAGATCATCACACACTAAAATGTTATTGAATAATGTTCCTGATTTAACCTGTAATTGCAACCAAGGAACTTTTATTATATGAAAATAGTATATGTAAATGATTGAACACAAGGAAAACTGATCTATCACATACCTGCCATAACTCAATTCCTAAGTATTTTAGATTGGGGTAAACATAGTGTTAACACCCAAAATGACCCCCTAAGGTTGTGGGAGAGGGAAAACTGGGGTAACCACTAACCAATATTTAGACTTAAGCCACTGACCCAGCTTAGTCTGAGAGGGCTCTCTCTACAACTCTATGAAAGACTGGAACAATAAAAGTTCTCAACAATGAATACATGCACCAACATTCATCATTCAAGATATTCAATTACAAACAATATAGAAGATCAGATTTCCGTTGGAAACAAAATGGTTTAAATGTAGCTTGGCTGAAACGTATCAATATTTATTTGGGAAATGGAGTCGCATTCAAACAAACTCTGAAAATTCATTTACAAATGCTTCACAAATGCATTACCACAGGGGCGAGGTAGTAAACAGCTCGTAGTCAAAGTGATTTTAATTGGTGAAACAGAAGAGAAAGAAATAATCCATTGACATAAGCCATACAATGATGAATCCTATATCAACTTTAGCAGAAAAGTAATGGTGGAATACTTGGAAAAAGATAAGTAGAGCATAATTTATATGAATTATACTTAGCTATCACACTATACCAAGTATGAAAGAATGTTACAGACTGGAATTAACAATGAGAGATACACAATTCACATGGAAAAAGAAGGAACAGACTACAAGACCAGTTGCACAAGAATCCCTTAGAAAACATTGACTCAGCTCTGCAAATCTTTATTCAAAATATAGCTCAAAATTTCTTATAGAACAATACACAAAATTCCCATAAAGGTTTCAACAATAATTTAAAACCCTTTATCATTCTATTACATCACATATATATATGCTGGGAGTCCTCTTTCTCGACTCATCTAAACCAAAAATAGTTATATCGGAGTCACACCTCATTCAGGTTGTTTTGCCACTATCACAATAAAACAGAAAACAAGTAGAAACTAGCCCAACTGCTTTCTTACAATCCACTGGTATTCTTACTAAGTAACATTTACTTCAAGTAAAAAAGTAAAGATAGTAAAATAATAGTATCAGCTGGCTATTTATATAGCCGCCTCAAAGAATATTAGAAATTATCAAAAATAGGAAAGTCTTGTGAGAAGTCTTTGATTCCAAACAAACATCAACAACTATAAAAAGACAAGTATCACTGTGGAAGACGGAGAAAATATAGCGATCTACTGTACTTTTCTACATTAACCCATTGGTCTACAGGTGGAAGGTCAAAGTCCACCATTTCCTTTACCATCACTCGTATCTCGATATGCTCTGTGTAGGAAAATGGGGGAAGTCTTTCACCAATGGCGATCAACCTATTCAAGATTTCAAAGTCCTCTTCGAGCAACTCCATCAGGGCCTTGCCTATAAGCAGCTGGTTCAGATGTTTGAACTTTGTATGATCCATTCTTATTGTCCATAGTAGGTTTTTATAAGCCTTAGGGGAGATTAGCTCGTGGTCATCTTTCCAGAATGAAGGTAACCCCATTTCGACCAGCTTATCAAACAGTCCTTTGAACTCTTCCACATGTCCCTTCATTTCTTTGACCTTGCCTTCCACACTCTCGATCTGTGCATATTTCCCCAGGACCCTTTGTGCTGCTGCAAGTGTTGCGATCCGGTTCCCAATATTCAGCTTAATCCTTTCTTCTTCGGATAGATCATTTAAGAAAGTGATGGCACTTAGTTCCATTTCTTTAGGCCTTTGGATTAAGCTCTGCTTTGCAACTTCGCAACCTTCTAGAACATCACTAGTGGTCTTTTCTTTAATCCTTATAAACTCAAGGTAGGGTCTAAAGTTCTCAGCTTCCTTAATGATCATGTCCCATACCAAGTGTTTACATCCTTGCAAAGTTGCTTGCCCGGGAACCTGATGAGTGAGATTTTGATTCATATCAATCAATTCCTTGTGCTTCTTTTGGAGTACCTTCAGATCTTCTTCCTTTTTACTACTCTCTTCTTCTAACCTGTGAGATTTCTCTTTCAGCTCCTTGATTTCCACGTCTTTCAGGCTAATGTGAGACATAGCTTGCACCAGACTGTCGGTACTATTGCTTTCCCCTTTTTGGTTCTAATTGGTAGGCCGCATGTCCAAATTGGACAAGTTAGTTTTCAGATCATCAAGCTGCCTTTCTAAGCTTATTCTCTCTTTTTTACAGCTATCTTCCTTCTCTGCAAACTTCAGCAATTCTGCTTTGCAATCACTTATCTCCTTAGGCAAGTCCTCTTTTTTCTTTTTGAAGTTTGTCTCTTCGGGAGCTTCGATCAGCTGGATATTTCAAACTTTTTCCTTCTTCTGTAGCTTTTGAATCAGCTTGTCCTTCTCCACTAACATCTTGCTCATGTTCTTTCCTCCGCCATCACTTATGACCAAGTCAGATTGTACCTTTTTGACCTACTGTTGAAGTGCCCGGTTTTCACATTTCTCTAGCTTCAATTGGTTTTCCATTTTTTTCACAGTAACCAGCAAGTTATCACTCTTCAAGGCAGCTTTCACAAAATTATCATACACAAGGTCAGTAACCTGTTTGTGAAACTAGATTTTGTCTAGTACTGGTATCTTTTTCCAATTGATCCTTGTTTCGGTCACTCCATCCTCCGTTAACACTGGTAAGTTTAAGATGTTATCATTTATACTTCTGCTAGTCATCAAGGAAGTCTTATACAAACTTCTGGCGATAGGCATTGAATCAAACAGCTTCTGCGCCGGGGCTCGCTTATTTTGATCATATTGTTCACAGATGTCGGTATTAGACCGAAACTTATCACCAACATCTCCTTCTTGGACATCTTGAAACTTGTATTCTACAACCTAGTTCTCAGAAGCTGAATACTCCTCATCATCTGCCCCTCCAATATCCATTTGGACAGTCAATTCTTCTTAAGATGTTGCAACAACCAACTCCTCTTTAGTTGGGGAAGCAATTGACTTGGCCTGAATAGCTGCAACAACTAACTCATCCTGTACTTCTACTTAGGCCGCTTGTATATATCACCTTCTTCAGTGTCCATATCCATGACTTCTTCTAAGTCTCTTTTTCGACCTACCTCCATGGCGTCTGGCACTTGATCCAAATCCATTATTAAACCGGAGATCATGAGCTCTACTCCCTATGTCTCCATTGCTTCCTCTTCCTCGGGTTCCCAACACAACAAATTTCGCCCCTTCAGCACCCCTTCTAGTTCTGCATGCTCAAACGCGCTGAGGTTACATTCCTTCCTTCTCTTGGAAATTATATGCAAGGGGTCATATTTGATGGCTACATCTTTCCTGAACCCTAGCAAATTTAATAACACTTCTACCTCTAACAAAGCTTCTTTATTCTTCACAATGAAAGGCCCTACCCTCCAATGACATTTCACATCTATTCTCTTCTTATGTTTCAGGAATTGTAACTCTTCCAGGGCCAATTTCTGTCTGATAAATTCAAGAGCAAAGATCCGCATTATCAAAAAAGTAGGTAGAACATAGGGCTCCTGCACAAAACCGACTGCCAGTTCGTCCTTCAACTGCATCATCACTTTCATTTCAGGTAGCACTCTAGGTAAGTCTTCCCCAAAAATGATTTTATAAACAGGCGGCAAAACATAGTTCAAATAATTGAAAACATTGTCTACCAGAACATCGGTCTCAAGCAGTGAGGAGAAATGTGGGATTTCAGTGTTGCTGTACATAATTACTTTCATCAACTATGTTTGATATCTAAAAAACCTAGTATTCGGGAAATTGCTTAACTGTACATGTATCTTTTCTGCAAAAAATTCATCAAACTTCAGGGGTGAGATAAGCCCGCTTTCGGACCTAACCAATCTAATGCTAATCCTAAAAAGTAAACCTAATTGGACTTCAATCACCCACAAATCAGTATCCAACCCTAGACACTGAGCTAAGAAAGAAAGAACCACTTGGGAATTGTCATAAAAAAAGGCTGACATTTAGGGGGTAGGGTTCCTCAGAGATTTTGGAGTCGGGTTTCAGGCATGTGGTTAAGAAGGCTTGACGAATTTCGGGGCTGATTTGGATATACAAAGAAACCACCGACTCTTCAGAAAAATCTTCTGAGTCTTGGTACTAAGACTCTGGAATGAAAAATGAATCCCTAATGGCTGACGCATCTATATTACAGATGACATTAGACCTACGAGCATCCACTATTACTCTTTGAGGTTTCGAGTAATTAGAAGAACACCACGCTACAAACTCAGCAAAAGAGAACACCTGGTCAAGGCAAAAGAAATGAAAGACGACCTAAAGACTCCATGGATATCCAGTCCCTATTCATGCAAGGTTTCCAGTCTCTTCTTAATTTCTGGAACTGGGAGCCGAAGGCATGTGTCAAATACATCTGCATCTCTATCTTCCAGGGCTATCTTAACCCTGGAACTAGTAGAATCTTCTCCTTCCGTCATCTTATGACTGTAAAAGAGTTAGATTTTTCAGAGAATGGCGGTTACAGACCTTACTTGTCACCTTTGGAAGCCTTACATGCACCCCGTCGAAGTTTCTGTCACCTTCGTCGTTTGCCACCCGCCGAGAGGTTCCTTGACTTCGACAAGCTTCTGAAACAAATGTCAACCTTTGCGGGCACTTCTTATATATATAACCAGGTTTCCATAACTTCCGCCCTTTTTGGTCTGCTATCCTTTGATCTCAGCCATCTGAACTCTCACATGTTTACTTTCCATTGTTAGATCTGACTGCCCCTTTACCTGCTGATTTGACAATCTACCCATCTCCACCGTCGGATCATCTCCACTAGTCTTTATCTGGGCCGTTGATCTCATTTGAATGCATCTAAGGGGTAGCGTCGCATGCACCCAAAAAGATTCTCCTATATCATCTTCTCTCTATGCGACAAGCAGTGGAGCTGACACCTATCCAGGGGGACCCAGACCATCTCATCTAGCCTACCGCTATCCCTCGCGCTACTTCTTGGTGCAACGATGTATGAGGATCGTCCGCTTATTCTCAGATGTATATCCATGGTGAGTCTCCAGACTCGAATTAGCCTTTAGGTCCTTTGTCTGCTAGTGGAGTCCCCCTTATTATACTCTGTGCATTTTCGCCCCCCACCAGCCATTGATCTAGCTCTTCTTTCCACCCAAACCGTAGATCTATCAGAGACTCAATCTTTTTTTTCGGTAAATAGACTCGAACCCTTGGATCTCAAAAATATCATCTCCCCCGTAGATCTTGCATATGTCCCCACCATCGCATGCACCTAACTGGGCATTGTTCCTTGCTCTTTCCCCTTTGCGACACGCTCATAAGCCGACACCTGTCATGTGGGCTCCGTCCCATCGCATACTCATATTCCCCTTTCTTCGTCCCAACTTGTCCATGCGATGGTCCTTTTAAAACTGTAGATCTTGCTCCTACCCTTGATCAACGATGTTGATCTGTGTGACATTTACTCTTTCATATATTTGCCTAAGGACTGTTGGTTTTTAGGGTATTTCTCCGTTTATATCAAGTCATTCTTTTCCCCTATTAATACTTAGCCCTTTGACATTAGCCTTTCATTATGTCGGACCCCTTCTAGACCATTCTATCTCTTGCCTTAGCACCTGGCCATTGTCGATGGAGATCACTTCAAGCTTTTTCTCAGGTAGCTGTTTGACCCTCCGCCTTTCATGTATAGGTCTTTATGTTGTAAAAGAGCAAAAACATATAGGTGCTAACACATAGAATTCTGGATCATCCTTGAAATATGCTTACAGTCATGTGAACAAAGAGAGTACAGGAGACCAGATGGTCGTAAGAGGATTATTCCAGAAGCTGTTGGAGTTCCTCTGCAGCAAGACATCCCTAATGGAACACATGGTCCCATGCTGGAGTTAACTTCTCCAAAAACTAGTCAAAGAAAGCATAATCAAGGAGTAACATCAAGGGATGGTACAACAGTGGACATTGGGTAGAAATGAGCTCCCCTTGGTGGAACAGTTGACTACCCCAATAAGAGTTATCATTGTAGAATAGAAGATCTTGTTGGGGTTTCTGCAAGGGCTAGTATTGCTGAGGGGCTCACAATTCAGATGGGCCAAAGTTTTGCGGATAGTGATTACAGAAGGAATCTTACACATGCATAGCTACAAACTGTGTTGAATATCCAAAATCCTAAAGGAATTTTATTTATAATTGTGAATGATATTGATAGGGAATCAGACAATACATCGTCATGTTTGGAAGCTAGGAATTCTACAAATAATATCTTAGAAACAACAAATATTGATGAGACCAAGGAAACATAAGTAGTTTACTCAAAGGAAGCAGTTATACAGTGGCATGATAAATTGGCTAGAGAAGTAACAGTTTTGGCAGGTAATTCCAATTTTTGGGCAGTTGGATGTGAAGATGGCAGCTTACATGTATTTGAAAAATCTTATTTTACTGTGAAACTCAGACTTGAACTTTTGTAATCTAGAAGATTTGCATGTGAAATCCATCATCCTAGAAGTCTGAACACTTTAGCACTTGACAGATGGAAGATTTATATTGAGAACTTTGTGTTGAATAGATTCCTTAAATTCAGCTTTGATTTTCACTCACTTTATCTGTGAATGTTTACACAAAATGTGGGAGGAGAGCCTTTCCAACCATGATGGTGGGCTTAGCACCAACATTCATAGATTGTAACGAGGGATGGAAACTACTTCTTGTTACACAGAGGGGATCAATATATCTATGGGATCTATTTTGTTGGAAATGCCTTCTGCATGATTCTCTTGCTCCCCTGGTTACTTCAGCCGTAGGTTCTAATAAGGGCTCAGGTAGATTTTACTGTCAAATTTGATTGGGGATTGAATATATTTTATGCTGCAATATTAGTATTGGTTTTTTACTAAAAATGGCATTAGTTGGATATTTCATGTCGTTCCACTACTATTTTGGAAATGCAGTAGGGATGGTATTTATGGCTCTTTTTGGTGTATTCATACTTTTTCTTTCTTTAACAGGTGTAATAAAAGTCACATCAGCGAAGTTTTCAAGATCTGGATCTCCGCTTGTGGTTCTTGCCACTTGCCATGCATTTCTTTTCCACATGGGTATGAAGTGTTGGCTGAGGGTAGCAAATGATTGCTTCCCTGCATCAAATTTCACAAGTTCTTGGCCTGTAAGTTCAATTAAAGATGGCGAACTTGCAGCTTTGCAAGTTGATGCTGGAAAGTTTGCCATGAGAAACATCTCTTGGAGCAGCTTGGTAAAATTTAAAACTATGTTACACATTATTTGATTTCAATGCACAGTAGCTTTTTTTAACATGGTGTTAGTTATTACACAATATTTTTTTGCTACAGTGTATTTTTTATTTTTTGATGTGTGGTATGTCTTTTATTTTTTTGTTGTGATATAACCTCCAACGAGGAAAAAATGTAGACTCGTGCTCATTTAGAAGCCCAATTTGCATCAGCTATGGCACTAAAGTCTCCTATTGAATACTGGCAATGCCTTTTGTCTTATACTCGGTGTCTTGCAAGGTTGCTACTTATGCCACAAATATGTTATTTCTTCTTGGAGATTTATCCTGATATAATTCTTTTTTCTGAAATGCATGACTTTGCCCAATAAGTTTGACATTAACACCTTGTTTATTTTGTAACTATATGAACAACTTTTATCTTGGGTCCTTCTTTATATCATTTATCCAAGTTTCCCTGTATCCATTTCCATGGAAGATGCACATTATAGGCAATTGGTTCCCTGTATCATCACCCCTTGTTATAGTATTGTTGATTGGAAGCCAGAATCCTTCGAAAAAATTAAGCTTTAAAATAATATTGGGTTGTTATTTATTTTTGTTTCATGATAGGTAGAGAATATTGCTAAAAGCAATAGACATTCTGATCTTCCTTCTCACAAGTAGAATGCAATTACTGACCAAAATATTATTACTCCAAATTTTTTCATTAACAATCATTTATAAATCTTTTTGTGCCCTTGCACCATTATTTCACTGTCAAAGATGTTAGAATCAGGACATAATAGTTGTAAAGGAATAATTTTTCATCTATATGGGTGGTGGATGCATACTATGGGAAAATATTGCAAATGGACATCTAGGAAAAGCTTTTGTTTTGATTTAACGTAACATTGAGCAAACTCTCTTCAATATAGAAGAGTTCCTTGTCCATGAATAGTAGTCAAGGATAAAGATGATAATCAAGGAAACAAGGTCTGTGGGGGTTGGAAAATCTGTCTGGACTTTCGTGGTCTAGGATCAGCTTGATCTCTAAATCTAACCTATAAGAGTTGCATCTATTTGCTGTCACTACCATATGATAATTTATAATCATTATAATCATAATCATTATGGATAAATATTATGTGGAAAACATAGATGGGTGACCTTCTTTCCAGTTCCCGGATCCATCCCCTTTGTGAATGGCTCTCCCATTATGGTTGTCTGCTCTCAAAGACAAGGGTTTTCAGGCTTTAGGATAGATCGATAGTTTACTTTTGTCACAGTTCTGTTAAACGAGGTTCAAAATTTGCATGACAACCTTTCTATAGGGTGAGAACCTTCCAACCAAGCTGGATGGCCTACACAAAGGGACCTTAAATATGAACATTGGCTTCCAGAAAGCACTTAGATGCTGCTTCTACATGTTGCTACAGTTCTACTCAGGGCTCTTTTGATTGATGTTTGTGCTCATACTTCAAATTTTTCCCATAACATATATCAAACATCATCCTTCTGTTGGACAATATCCCCAATTCGAGGCTTGAAATGACAGTGGAAGCATTGCCAACAATCCAATAGTAGATGCACTTCATTATAGATACTCTGATATTGCAACATGGTTTTCCCTAGATCATGAGGCTAGTTATTCACTACATCGGACAGGCGTCTGGATATTATTATGGACATTTTACCGTCTTCAATTCACTTTTACAAGTATGAAAATAGGGCTGTTTGACACAATTGCCAGTGCTATTAATTCTTGGATCCAACTCTGCTATAGGAAGTTACCAGGCTTGATCATTATTGCAGAGGTTTGGTGCCTTTAACACACAACAAAACCTTCCTTTAGGGCTGCTTCCACAATATATTATCTCCCACCATGCTCAGGCAAACCCCAGAATTATAAAGAGGGAAGATATGAGGCTTTTTTCATGCCCAGATTACCAAAATGCACTCAGAACTGCTCTTTTCTTATCTGTTTATGTGCCCATATCTGCTTCCTATGTCCATATCCATGCCCAGAAATGCTACTAATGGCTGTTCATGCTTGCTCACTATCCAGAATTGCCCAGATTTGCTTGTATGACCTTGATTTGATGCTGGTATGAGGTGAAAGAGCGCCCAGGATCATTGATTCATTCATCCAAGTCAAGTCACCCAAAAATAGCATCAGCAATGCCAACCCTACTGAACAGTGTGATCCAAATCACATGTGGACACCCATGCAAAATGGGGGTTAACACGTTCTAAACAATAACTTGCTTTGACATGAGAAAGTTAGAATGAACCAAATGAATTAAAATTTTTAGATGATAACATTTCTATTTTCATGACAGAAGGAAAGAAATTTAATGTATCAAGTGAAGATGTTTGGTAGATTAAGCCCAATAAGGTCATTTAATGCAAGGGTCACTTTATTTCCCCCTTTTTAAGTGACTAGGGCAAAAGTCACTAGGGGAACACTTTCCTAGCTACAAAAATCAACATTTATGTGGAGGAATCGATTAACATCTCCTAAGAAAGGCATTGACCTCCGGTCTCCTCTCCCTAATACTGTAAATTCGACTTGAATAACTATAACAGGATACTGGTAATTTAGGTTTTATGAACTTGGCTTATTTTGTTTCATTTTACCACGTTAATAGGATTAAGATAGGTTTGATTATTCTATAAGGTATTATATAGGTTAAAGTATAAAGGATTTATATACGTTATATTTTTATTTAGGGATTAGGTAAGGTTCTCTTATTCTAAATGGATTATAAAGGTATTCTTCTTTAGGTCTTAGAATGTAGGAATTAGATAATAGGTTTAAATGGTGAGGTGACATCCTTAGGTATTTGCTTTATCTCTTGCACAGGGGAGAGCCCCTGACCCCCAATACCAATTTATAAGTTATTAGGATACATTGTAGAATTAACTGCAGTATCAAGTAGTAGTCAAGGAATTAAAACTCTGCTTAACAATACTCTCTTCGACTCTATCCTATAAAAAAATGATTTACCTAGTACAGTAATAACAACTTATGCTGGAATTTAACAACACTATACACAAAATATATTACTTGTATTATAGCTATATAGCTGAACCTAGCAACTTTGGCATAAGCAGCACCCGGATGCTGGATTTAGTCAGGCATGTCTATATACAAATATAAGTCTCTTGCACACTATGACGACAAGGACTTCTTCCTATGATGAGGTCTTATGCAGACCAGGTTTACCAGCTAGGTCTTATGCAGGCTAGGTTTACCAGCTAGGTCTTATCCAGCAAGACTTATGCGAGTTCCAAGTTCAACGTATCATGGGGCCTGGGGGAAGTGTCAAATAATCATGTGGAATCTTTGGTCTTATGGCAAGGTTTGACTCCATCCATTCAAAGCAATATAAGGTTCATAACTGTGGTGGGAGATTTTATGATAATCATCAATTATCTAGTCACCAAGAAAGTTCCTAAGAATGGGCTTGTTAAGAAATATGATATGGAGAATTCTCCAATTGATCATCGAATTCGAAGATGTTAAGGTTTGGCATCTCCTTAGAAAGATAAATTCTTAAACAGCCAGTCATGCAAACATGGCTTGTAACCCTGATCTATCCAATATCTTAATTTGTGGGTCGTATGTAAGGAACTGTAGCATTCCTTAGCAGAGGCTCTGAGTTTTAGCTCTCTTGATGACAATTTTAAAAAGCATGTACCGTCCTCTGATTGATTGTAATCTATTCAGAGATCTATTTGAAACGTATGGAAACATGGAATGTGAAATCTGGTATGGATGGGTATGCTAGCAATTCAATCATTCTCTGGTGCAATTGGACTTTTATTCCGAAGAAGCTAGTTGTATGGGGCTTGATGTTTTTAGTGTGTATTCTGGAGATTCTCTTGGTACATCCATATATCAAAAAAAAGTGGAGGTTGACCAGAAAAAGCAGAACTTTCAGCATATCATGGTGAAAATGAATGTCATTCAAAATTGGGTAGGGATTGACAAGTCTCTTCATGCTCAATTTCATGTTAGTTATTTATGTGAGGATTGGGTTGGTGAGAAGAAAAAACACATCCTCTTAGCGAGAATAACATGTCATTATAGTAGATATTGGATGCAAAATTATTTTGAGTTTTTGCAAGTAGCAATATTCACTCTACTAAAAAGCCTAAAATTGCTAGAGGTAAAAGCATTCGTCTTCAGTGGACTAACATGGAAAAGTCTGCAGTTCGAAGAAATGTGACTAATAGGGCGGTAGACTTTGTTCACCGCCTGGAGAATCATCATTGTGAGTTAAGGTCCATCACCAGAAGAAATGTGATAATTTCTCAATACTAGTTTCTTATGTTAAAATCCCAGAACTTCAATCTTAGAGATAATCTCATCATTGCAGAAGTAGAGACAGACTTCTTAAAAACAGAGTTGTGAATTGTGAGGATGAGAATAGAGAAATTAATGGTCTTATCCATAACCAGGAAATGGTCGAGACTCTTGAGGAAATTCATGATCTAATTCATGATAGTCCACTTGAGGATGTCCATAATAATTGCAAACATAAATTCAAAGTATGCGTGCACTTTATCATGACACCAGTACATTAAAAGTCACATTTTGATTCAGTGTTTCTCCATGGTTTGGTGTCTGTTTGACATGACATTCCAGTATCTTCTAGTTGATTCAGTGTTAATAGTTGGGGGCCTTACCATCACAACTTTGTCTCTTCAGCAAGGTAATTTACGAAGTGTACTTATTGATCTTTAGTTTTTTGTTTTCTACTTCTAAGAGCATCGTTTCAGATATAGTATGTATGGTGCACTTCTAGCTGAACTGAATTGTCTATTTATTTTGTACATTTAAGTTGATTTACTTAGTGGTCAGATACCCCTAGTGTCTTTCTTGACTGTGATTGCAATTTTGTGTAGGAGCACCATTTTCTTTGTTCAGTTGTTTGGGTAGGTATAACAACTGGTGTAATGGCAATTGTAAAAGCTAATGGACGGTTGTTCTATAGCCGACTTCGTCTATGCAAGATATAATAAGTTTATTTCTAGAAATATCCTGGGCTACTTCATGCATAAGATTATGCTTGTGTAACATATGGTAAACATTCTTGAGCAGTCAAGAAGTCTCTAAGATAGATGTGAGAACTTAACAATGGTCAGTTTTACTGTATTATAATGCAAGATCTTCCAAAATCCACTAAGGCCATTATGAAATTTGAGGCCTTAATGCAATAAGCTGAAAGTGCATGAAATAGAAAATGAATAAAAACTTGTATCATATACAAGCATGTTCTCGCGTAAGGGATGTCCATTTTTCAGTTGTTGTTAACACCCAAAAAGTGTTCACTACCTCATCTACCACATTATATGGCTCATTTGTCCATTTTCCTACCATATTTCTCTTAAAAACCCCAAAAATCCCATTAAAAAGCCTCCAAAAGGCCTAAAATGCCTCCAAAAGGCCACAAAACCATCAAAATAGCCTAAAAAAGGCTAAAAAACCCCCTTTTCCTCCAAAAATAGTAAAAATCCCCTAAAAAGGGAATAAAAAATATAAAATAATGAGGAAAAGGAGGAAAAAACCCTATACAGCTGCATAAAACCATGTGTTTCCCAAAACCATGGGTCAGCACTCCACCACCAAAAAACTATAAATAGGTGATGGAGATCCCTTATTCCACATCCACAATCACAAGCACCCTTACTCTGCCAAAATCTCTCTCGAAACCCTAGTTCACCTTTGAACTATTTTCACCTTGAGAGCCACCTTTGGCCCATCCCCAACATTGGAGAAGGAGAAAGGAGCATTCTGAAGCTTGGAGCATCCTCTTGGACACTGCAAAGGGCTTCATCAACCTTGACACTCAAGGTAACATTAATATAAAACCATTTTTTGCATCTTTCATTTATGTCTCATGCAATGTTTAGAGTAGTTTGTTAATTGTTGTTTTAGCTTAAACATTTAATCATTATTGAACTGCTACTAAGGAGTCCATTCTCCTTAGTAGGTGCTCATTGGCACAAGCTAGGGGTAAAACCCTAGCTACAGTTTTGGCGACTCCCCTAGTTTTCGAATTTCTGGTTTCCGTTTTTTTTAAATTTTTTCTTTCGGTTGTCCCTTTCGGCCGCTGCATACCGTGTCTTTTTCCTCTGCAGTCGCGTCCCGACCACGCCTTTCAGGCCTTTACCCGCGATCCGACCGTGGCTCTCAGACTGCTTCCGACGCTCTGCCGGCGGATTCAAGTCTGTTACCTGCGATCCGACCGTGGCTAATCAGCCTGTCTGCCGCGATCTGACTGCGCCTATCGGCCTTTTTCACGCGTCCCGACTGCGGCTTTCTGCCTCTTTCGGGCGTCCCGACTGCGCTTGTTAGCCTTTTAGCCGCGACCCGACTGTTTCTTTTTCCATTTTTCCCTGCGTCCCGACTGCCACTATTGGCCCGATAGCCGCGACCCGACTGTGTCTTTTCCCCTGTTTCCTGCGTCCCGACTGCCTCTGTTGGCCCGATAGCCGCGACCTGACCGCCGCTGTTCTCCTCAAACCCGCGGTCGGCCTGTTCTGATTCGCCACAGACCCGCGGTCTGATTTCTGCTCTTTTCCTGTTTTGAGCCCAGCCCCTCTTGCTGCAATATTTTCTGCATTTGAACAGCCCTCTGTCCCACCTACAGCCCACTTCCTTACAGCCTTTCTGCAACATAATTTCTGTTCCTTTTACAGAATCTTTTTAAAATTTCAATATTTTTATTTCAAAAAATTTTGCAAGTTAAAAGAATCAATTTCAGCATTATTGATAGATTGGAAGTTGCCCTCCCTTGTGGCACTTCTGTTTTTGGGTTCAACACCTCACGAGCACACACTCTGTCACATTAAATCAAGTGAGCCTTAAAAAGTACCTAACTAAACCAACATTCTAACCCTACTTGGGGAACACAAAAGAATCATTGTAGTTAGGTAGGATCAGGGGGATAGGCTTCCAATAACACCCCTTGGTTATTTCACTTGAGACATAGTTGTTGTCCAAATAGGGAACCAAAATCCCCTAGTACTTTTTGGCACGGTCACGACCAGTTTATCAGAGGGCCTCTCCCTTAGGAGGGTTGAAGTCGGGAGACTGGTTCCGGAGGCCTGAGTGGAATACCGCACTCCATTCAGTAACCGAAGGGCTACCTTTCGCGGTTCGCGGGATATCCCTGTATAGGGGTATTTCGGTCAACGAACTAAACGGCAGATTCACCTTTCTGGACGTGTCATGAACGGGGTATCTTAGTTGCCATTCTTCTAGGATTGACTACCCGGTGTCCCTCCCGGTAGGGGGATATCATAGCCACTTGGCTTTCCTACTCATATTGTCTGACTTGGATTTCATCACCTTGCAGAGGATATGTTTAGTTAAGTCAGAATACTTTTAGTTAGGTGTTTGCATGCTCCTTTACCTCCCTTTGGTCTAGTGAGTCCACCACTTTTCTTTTTTAGGAAACCTGCTGCTTGTTGGTATTCTGACCATCTTTGTTGTTACTCCACCTATTGTAGCACAGCTGTTGCAGTGGGTGTTTTGAGTTGGTTGTTGGCCTGAGTGCCTTGCTTTTTTAGCTCTCCTTCTGCACACTCGGTTGCATTAGGATTTTTGAGCTGTTTTCATACTCACCTCAACCCACAGAGATTAGACACCATCTGTCACCATTGAGTCCCCGAGACATTCTCGGCGCCTCAGGGGTGAGCCCCCACAGCACGGTTCTCTTGACACCACACGTCATAGATTCCGATCATTATCCGCTGATACCACTCATCACAGATCTAGAGCCTTGTCACTTGACTCCACTCGTCAGCGACATAGGTCTCCGTCACCAGATAGCGACGCACCTTACTTTACCTCAAATTCTGACGAAGAGTCTGAAAACCCTATTTACACTGCCCCTACTAGCCCCATGGCTGGCACGACTTCCACTCCGTTTGTCATAGGGACCATTGGTGGTACATCCACCACTACACCAGTTACTACACCTGTTTTTGGTATGCCCTCCATGGGGCAACCATCTACCGTTCCCCTCACAGTACCTATTCCCACAGCGGGAATACCTATTCCCACTACATCAGTGGCTCACACTACCCATGGTGGTGCTGGACCATCCTCCACTACCTCAGTTCCCCCACTTCGGGGCACCACCCTAAATCTTGTCCCTCCACTTGGGGGCACTGGCCCCAACTTGGTCCATAGCACTACTGTGTCACAACCTTCTTCCAGTTTGCCATTCATGGCTAGCCTCAACCTACCTGACCTGGCCAGATTGACCAACGATCCTATTCGACACGACCCTATGTGGCCTCATATGCCTACCAAACTACCCTCTGACATCCCTAAATTCGAGGGTAAGGCCGGTGAGGACCCACAGAACCACATCATGTCTTTTCACCTATGGTGTTCCTCTAACTCCATAGTGGACGACTTTGTTCGCCTCCGTCTCTTACAGCGCACCTTCACTGGCTCTGCAGCCAAGTGGTATATTGAGCAGCCTCATGGGACCCACGCCACCTTTTCTTCCCTGGCCTCGACCTTCCTGCAGTTCTTCCAGTTGCCAGTCCGCTATGACGCAGGCGTTGAGATCCTTCTATCTTGTAGACAAAACACGGCTACCCATATCACGGACCACATCCATGAGTGGAGTAGACGCCGTAGCTTATGCAAGATTAAACTAGATGACCGTATCTTCCTCGATTGGTTCCTCAAGTCCCTGCTTCCTGTCATCGCTAAAGATGTGGCTTCAGAAAGACCCCAGTCTGAAGAAGAGGCCATCCTTAAGGCACAGCAGTTTGACCTCATTTACGCCCAGTCGGGTTACCTTTATACCATTATACCTGACGCCCCTCGCGGCGAGTCCTCCCATCATGATGCGCCGGGGGCATCCCACGCTGCAGATGGTATCATTGGCCGTGTTTCTTCGCATCCCCAACCGTTTTCTATAGCACGACCTACCCCTGGCCCCGACCTGTCGAGGGCCACCTCCCAGTCTGGAGCAACCAACTCATATGCTCCCATGACACATCAACATTCCCATGGACCCTCATGTCCACCTCAGTGCTTCGGGTATGTGACTCCTGCTTATGCTCCTCCAGTCGCCTCTCAGCCTTACTACCATCAGCAGGCTGCCTCAGCTCCTGCGCCTTCACCAGCCCCACCAGCTTATTATCCGCCACAGGCCGCCCCTGCGGCACATCCACAACCTGCTCCGCAGTCCTATCAGCAACCCCCTCAAGTTGCTGCACCTGCTCAGCCTCAACCTACATATCATCCTCCGCAGCCTGCTCCTGCACCTGCGCAACCTCAAAATCCACCTGCTGCCCAAGGGCAAGTTTACGCCCAACATAACCCGCAGCAAAACCAGAATAACCAACGTAACCAGGGCCAACAGAACCGCGGCAAGGGCCGTAATTGGGGAAACAACCAACCTGTAGACCAAGCTGGTCAACCGGCTAATCCCCCTGACAATAACAATGCGGCCCCCGCTAATCAAAACCCTGATCGCCCGCCCAAGCAGGCCAAAAACCCCAATCTGCGAACAAACCACCCTTGTTCTATTTGCGGAGTCTATGGACATTACACCCACGCTTGCCCACATTTAGAGCGAGCTCGGCAGCTTTGGGTTGACGAGGCCCATCGCCAAGGGCATGCGGCCCCCCAAGCGCCACCCAACCCCCCCAACCTCAGCAACCCCCTTTAGTGCTGCAAAACCCATTACCGACCCAAGGCGTAGTGAACACTCAGCCGTTGGCTCCCCATCAAGCCAATGCGGCCCAACAACAACAGATCACCTACGCTGCTCCTGATCAACCCATGTTTGACTCAGGTACCCACCACTTACTGATGATGTCATCCGCTGACGTCAACCTCCAGACCCGTCGGAACCAATATGGCTCCACCTCTGAAGCCACTCCCACGGATAAACCTACTAACGCACATCCCACCGATCAGGCGTTACGTATACCTCCGCCTCCCATAGACAGCGCTGCGAAAGCACCTCGTTTCCCACTTCGCCGAATCAACAATAACCCTACTACGCGCGCTGCGTCAAACTACAACATCGTAGACGACCTAGCCCAGTCTCCCGCAGCCATGTCTGCGTTAGAAGTCTTGAAGAACTTCCCTTCCCAGCGCAAGACTTTACTTTCCGCCATTGGGGGGATTGACCCAAATGATTCGCATTTGATGGCATTTGATTTCGACCAGTCTGAACCACGCCTACCTTCCAGCTTAGCCTTCCAAGTTACTGTCTCCGTTAGGAATCTTGTCATCCATCGGTGCATCATCGATGAGGGTGCCTCCACATGCGTCATGTCTACATTCGTATGGCAGAAGCTAGGATCCCCTCCTCTCCAGCAGTCCACCACTGCGTTACGCGCCTACGACGGTCGTTCGGCTCAGCCCCAAGGTCTCCTAGCCAACGTTCCAGTCCAGTTAGGTGGTAAAACAGTCCTTATTGACATAGAGGTAATCAATGCCCAATTGGATTACAACCTTCTACTTGGCCGCAGCTACATGTATGCCATGCGGGCGGTTGCCTCTTCTGTCTTTCGCACCATGATGTTCCCCCATGAAGGACGCGTGGTTAAGATTGACCAGCTCACCTACTATGATCCCACTGCTCCGGCGGCACCGGAAAATGTTCTCCCCATGGTTGAACAACCTGTTTCTCCTGCCACCACCTCGTTTGTTTCCTCTACGGGGCCTGGAGTCTACTCAGACGCGCCGATGACCTCTACCTTTCACTCCATTCCTCCGCCGTCATCTACGCCTGAAATGTCTGACTTATGTACCTTGTCCCATGACATCCTACCACCTAACAATCAACCATCCTTGTTGCCTAAACCACCATTGGTACCTAGTCACATTGGTGTTACACCGATCCATACGATCCCCTTCCTCGTTCCTCCCGCCGGAGTAGTAAGCGCCCCGGTCATGGCTACCCTTAGCCTCCCTGGGTTAACCTTGGGATTACCTGTATGGTATCTTTCGCCTCCCGTTCGCCCGCCGACACCAGATGTCGTCCTCCAGCCGGTGCAACCCATGACTACTACCACTCAGCCACCTCCCGGTGTCTCTACCCCTTCAACCTCCGCGACCCCTCCTCCTCCTCCCAAACCCACTGGGGGCAGAGGTCCACAACCTTACACTGCTGTACCACCGCCCAAGACAGTAAAAAACCCTCCAGTGTTTCGTGCTCCTCCCAAATGCTCGCTGTGCGACGAGTTGGGCCATGCGACCCACCAATGCCCACAGTTACCAGCATTGCAGAAGCACATGCAAATGCTCGATGATGACCCCAACATCCCAACTGTCGAACTAAACCCCACTCCTAAGCCTAAAGATAAGTCCCTACGTACCAACCACTCATGTGCCATATGCGGTATTTACGGGCATTATTCACATCATTGTCCCGATCTCCCGGATTACAGAGCAGCTCTTTATGAGATGAACAATCTGGACCTTGAGACAGCACCACCTACCATTGAGGAGATCTACCCCCCGGTCTCTCCCCCTTCTGAAGAGGTTAATATCATCTACATGATCTCTTCAACCAACACTTCCACTACCCCCTCGTCAACCGATTTGACGACGCAGACTTTCCGTCCTGATGAGGAGATTCTTGAGGCCCTTACTGCCCCGGATTATCCTTGCGATGATACGCACCACCGTTCCTATTTCATCCCAGAAGCGTCTTCCTCTAGCACCGCTACCCAATACGCGGTTGAATCCAAAGACTTCCTCCCCACTAAGGTTGACTGGTTCAAGGACCCTATTCCTGCTCCTGATGCCTTCGAGGAAGGTAACATGGCCAACATCTCACCTGTCATCCAAGTTGATATCGCTGCCCCAGGACGTGCCCCTGAACTCATTACTTTAGGAGCATTCTACAGTAAACAAGAGATTGAGGAGTACCAAAAACTCTTCCAGAAATTCCGTGATGTCTTTGCCTGGTCCTATACTGAGATGCCCGGTCTCGACCCCGCCATTATAGAACACCACCTTGACACCTCTAAGTCACGGGGCATAATAGATTCCCTCGACCCTGGGATAAGGGGCATGATCAATCATTTTGAACCTTCCCTATCACATCTATCTCAGCACGTCAATGAACCCATTGTTCAAACCCACACATATGTGATCCATATTCACAAACCCCATGCACATAGCATGGGGGCAGATCATTAACCCTGCTCACTTTTTCACACTTGTGATCTCAACCATTTTTGAGGTCACATATCACTTGTATATTTTCTTTTATACACCTAGTTATTTCCTTTGACCATTCCAGAGTCCTTATGACTTCCGTTTTTCGCACCATTTGCACCGCCGGATTCATTTTTCCGTGCCCGTGATGACGCTTGAGATCATTTCTCGCTCTCACCAGGACCAATATCACCATTGTGTCCCGACACCTTGTCGCCCCGGTTTGCATGCCACATCGGCCGCAGCCCGTTTTTGATATATTTTATATCATCGGATTCATTTTTCCGAGCCCGTGATGATGCTTGAGATCATTTCTCGCTCTCACGAAACAGATTTTGCGGGTCTTTTTCTAAAACAACCCCCAGTCACCTCGGTTTCGTGCCACATCGGTCATGATCCGTTCTTGACACTTTTTATATTGCCGGATTCATTTTCCGAGCTCGTGATGATGCTTGAGATCATTTCTCGCTCTCACCTGGTACAATTTCAACATTGTGTCCCTACACCTTGCTGCCTCGGTTTACGTGCCACATCGGCCACTATCGGATTGTTCCACACTTTTACATGAGCCATTCACTCCTGTCATACTGCAAATGTTTCGTTATTTTGCCACCATTTCATCTACCCCGCAAGGAGGCCCATCAGTGTTCCCCACTACCCTCGTTCTTGGTCATCATTACTGTTCCTTGATTGAACACTTCCTCCTTGCCTGGCCATTCCTTTTGTTCGGTATAATTTTATCCCTTTTTCGGGCCGGACAAGTCCTTTACGAAAAAGGCACTTAGGGAGTTTCCGTTAAGCTCTTTTCTGACTCCTAAAAGAATGAAAAGATCGTCGAGCAATCTTGCTTCCTTTCATGCTCGCTAAAGTACCTGAAAGGGCGTCTATCTGGTATAAGTTTAACCATTTTCCGGACATGGTAGACTAATTACGAAAAAGGAATACTCTAGTCACACCGGCTAGAAGAGTTCTTCATTGCATCCTTTTATGCTTCTTTGGGCCTTGGAGACTAAATCTACGAAAAAGCAACCCCCTGGAGTCTTCTTACTTGCTTTCAGACTCTCTAAAATTGAAAGCAACCACGAGCTTGAACTGTCCTGGGCTCGTAAAATCCACACGACAGTACCATTCCATCATTTCAGAGTCTTCTTATCGCTTTCAGACTCCTTAAAATTGAAAGCCACCACGAGCATGAACTGTCCTGGGCTCGTAAAATCCACACGACAGTACCATTTTACACACACTTCTTCTAGTTCATTAACCCATGAAGAAGTCTCCTCCCGTGCCTCCTGGCACTATGATCGATCATCTCGGCAGCACCCCCAATCAGGTCGCCTTTGTTCAGAGTATTCAGCAGTCTTCTGCCATTTTACACCAGCTTGAGTCTCCCTCAGCCAGTTATCCTCCCAGATCCATTACAGCTATGATCCCTTTCCCCTCAGACAGTTTCATATGCTGCCAGATCATTTCCATTATCATACTCTGAACAAAGGAAGTTTGATTCCACCCACTCTACTTGCCCAGTTGTCCCACCACAGTTTGTTAGTCCTGCCATCAGCACTATCACATTTCGGTCTTATACCTCGCGCTTCTGTCAAGGAAACATCATTGCCTTGATAGTTGCAGGTCTCCCTCTGTCGACGACAGCTCCTCTATTCCAGAGGATAGGCCCAGAGGTCCCTACGCCTTGGACTTATCACCATCTGTGGTAAGTGCCTACGGATCATTCTGAGAGGAGTCATCATTGCCTCTCCGAGTGGTTGTTCCTCACATGCTCGACTTCAGCACCTTGATCGCATCGTTGAGGATCGCGTAGGATTATATCCCATCAGTTTTTTAGTCGAAGACCCCGGATTTCCCCTGACTCTAGCACATTGGTGAGTCATTTCGGAACGCCCAGTTATATGTTCCCGTGGATGTCCGGGCTGCGTTGGCGTTTGTATTCGGAAGCCATCCAGTTACATGCTTCTTTGAGTACCCAGTTTCAGTTCCAGTTCAGTGTACCATTGAGAGTGTACCATTGAGAGTGTACCTCTTGTCACTCTGATCCAACAGCTCATCAGCACCTTTGGTACCACATTCAGCAGCACTGTTGATATTCCGGTGCACCAGTTCTGCAGTTCACACATGATTCGCTCAGCAGTATGTCCCAGATTTGTGTCCCCTCTGGACTCTTATGATGTACACAGTGGTCATGTATCTTACAGGTCCCCCTTTTCGGGCCTTACAGTTATGTTTATGTATCTTGATACGAGCATGGGTATGCCCGCCTCGTCTATATATTGAGATTATTCCTCATTCAGTATTTGAGGTCATGTATATTTCAGGTCCCCATTGTTTGGACCCCATTTTTATTATGTTATATCCTGATACGAGCATGGGAATGCCCGCCTCGTCCATATGATCAGATGATTCCTCATCCTTTATTGAGGTTATGTACTTTTAGTTCTTGCAGTTGTTCGGGATCGTTGTTCCGGGCTTCAGTTTGTTTCTTCTCTTCTCTCCACATCCCAGGAAAACCATTCATGACTTATGATGTCCATCGGCCATACGATGAGCTCCTGACCTCGCACATCAGGGGGCAATCTGTTAACACCCAAAAAGTGTTCACTACCTCATCTACCACATTATATGGCTCATTTGTCCATTTTCCTACCATATTTCTCTTAAAAACCCCAAAAATCCCATTAAAAAGCCTCCAAAAGGCCTAAAATGCCTCCAAAAGGCCACAAAACCATCAAAATAACCTAAAAAAGGCTAAAAAACCCCCTTTTCCTCCAAAAATAGTAAAAATCCCCTAAAAAGGGAATAAAAAATATAAAATAATGAGGAAAAGGAGGAAAAAACCCTATACAGCTGCATAAAACCATGTGTTTCCCAAAACCATGGGTCAGCACTCCACCACCAAAAAACTATAAATAGGTGATGGAGATCCCTTATTCCACATCCACAATCACAAGCACCCTTATTCTGCCAAAATCTCTCTCGAAACCCTAGTTCATCATTTGAACTATTTTCACCTTGAGAGCCACTTTGGCCCATCCCCACCATTGGAGAAGGAGAAGGAGCATTCAGAAGCTTGGAGCATCCTCTTGGACACTGCTTTGGCTTCATCAACCTTGACACTCAAGGTAACATTAATATAAAACCATTTTTTACATCTTTTATTTATGTCTCATGCAATGTTTAAAGTAGTTTGTTAATTGTTGTTTTAGCTTAATCTTTTAATCATTATTGAACTGCTACTAAGGAGTCCATTCTCCTTAGTAGGTGCTCATTTGCACAAGCTAGGGGTAAAACCCTAGCTACAGTTGTCAATTTCAACTTTAATCAGAGTAAATTTATACCAAGAAGCTAGAAACTATCAATGAAGCATCTCCAAACAATCTAAGGGCTTGCATTACAAATTGCACCATGACTTGAGAAAAACCATCAGTTCCAAAGTTCTATATGGGATAGTATCTAACTTCCTTATATATTGAAGAAGATCCTTATAAGGATCCTGCATAAGAGAATTAGGTTGATCATTCCTAGCATTGGTTATTTCTTCCCATCAATAATGCAAAAGAGTGTTTCCAGTGTTTAGAAATTGACTCAAATGGTGCAAGGAGCATTCGAGGAACAATATCATTCTTTGAAACCACATGATAGAAGTGTTGATTTTTTCTGAGCAGCATCAAGTGCCATTCTCTAGGAGAATGGAGGCACCTAGTCAGTCGCCAGGATATTGATCCAGTTTGGGACTGGAAGCTCATCCTGGGGCTGAGAGCCATTCTATGGGAGAATGGAGGCACCTGGTCAGTTACCAGGATATTGATCCAGTCTGGGACTAGAAGCTCAGGCTGGGGCTAAGAGCCATTCTCTGGGAGAATGGAGGCACCTGGTCAGTTACCAGGATTTCACTGTAATCCCTAGACCGGGTCTAGGAAAGTGGTGTACTCCTCCCCTTGATTTATGGGCTATGGGACCTTCTCAAGTAACTGATCAACCCTTGTTGAAATACCTAGCACTTGATCTTGGTGGCAACAGGAGGGTGAAGTAAAAGCAATTAATAATTCTCCTTATGATGATGCACTTGGAGTGGACATGAATGATCTTTGAAGACCTTGAAGAACACTTGGATGACTTATTGTGAAACACTTGAAGAACCATGAAACCCAAGCATAACTTGGCTTGGTCCATGTGCCCACCAATTAAAGAAAATAAAATAAAATATATCAATTTGTAGGTCGGCCTCAAATGAAAGAAAATAAAAAATATCAAGCCACAGGTCGGCCCAAATTTGTGGAATTATTTGTCACTCGACTCACTATAAATAAGAAGGAATAACTCTCCTTTTTATCCATCGTGTTTTGAAGTGTCTTCTCTGCTCCCAAGTCAGTTCGTGGGTGACTTTTCTACTGGGTTCACTCTTCACATTGCTGGTCCTTACTCCTTGAAGAAGTCACAGCTTCATGCTCTTGTTCTCACTCTTTTTACTGCTGGTTTAAAGTTGCCCTAACTCAGTAAGGGTTTGCTGCTGCCACCCAAATTCCATTTGGAAATTTCTGTTGTGTACACCCAAGCCCAGCTAGGGCAATTATCAGTGCACATGAGCCTTGTTATGGAAACTCTCTATGCACCTGATTTTTGTTCAGGGTCTATCCCTGAGTTTGGCAGCCCAAACAAGGCACCCATAGGTTACAGTAGGTCACAGCATCCCTGGAAAAGGACTTGGACAAGTCATGACATCCCATTAGAAGGTTTAAATAGATCTTGGTCCTCTCAGTGATGTATACACCAATGATTTTTTGGCATTTAAGGATGCTCCAGGAATCTAGCAACACCTATAGTCATTTCATGACAAATTAGGGTCAGCAGACATTATACAGGGTTCTTCTTAATCAATGAAACAAATTATGATTTGTTAAAAAGGCTTGTTCTTAGCCTGCTATTGTACAAACCTAGTCATCTCATTTAGGATATAAATTATTATTAATTGCTTTGGGGTTTTTGTCCTTAAAAGGTTTCCCCGTGAAAAATTTTGTGTACAAATTTTGTGAATGTGTGTTTGCTTCTACCTATCTCTACACTATTTTATTTACAGTCTGTTACTGCTATCAAATTTTAAAATTTTAACAAGGAATCAGAGCTCTGCTTGTGAAGTATACAGCATTTGAGTAGGTGATTGTACCTTACATAGACCTTGGGACAGTACGGACTGAGATAGTAGACCCTTAGTGGATCAGAGATGGCTTCTTCTGCCACTTTCAGACCAGAGGATAGGCTTGAGGGATCAACAAATTTCAATTCATGGAAAGCAAGGCTTATGGCCACCTTGGAAGAGAATGACCTTGATGACTTGGTCATCAACGTTATAGAAGAGCCCACATCAAATGCAAGAAGGGCAGCTGTCAAGAAGAAGCAAGCCAAGGAAAGAAGGATTATCTACGACTCAGTCAAGGAGACTATAATGATTGCCATAACACCACTAAAGAAAGACAAGGAGTGTTTTGACACCTTCACAAATCTGTACGAGAAGAAAGTACCCAGTCAAAAGAGAGTCTTGAAAAACAGACTTCGTACATTGAAGTTGGAGAAAGATGAAGGAGTGGCCTCCTTCACAAAAATTGCTCAGGTAAGAGATCAACTTTCTGCTATTGGGGTTACAATAGACCATGATGACCTTGTACAAACTGTCTTTGATGGCCTTCCAAATTCTTGGGAAACCTTTTTGGCTTCTGTGAGTGGACGTGAGACTCAGCCAGATTTTGAGAGACTTTGGCATGACTATTTGGAAGAAGAAGGCAGAGTTCAAAGCAGAACTAGGGGTCCAAAGGAAGGGAATCTTGCACTAATAGCCAAGACTAAGAAGAAGTTCAAGAAACCCTTCACTCTCAAGACGAAAGAGAATAAACCACAAGGTAAACAAATTGATATGTCACAAATTGAATGTTTTAACTGTCACAAAATGGGACATTATGCTAGAGACTATAGGCAACCAAAATCCAAATAGAAGGTTCAAAAGACGATTTCAAGCATCTATAGCTGAAGAAGAAGAACCAAATAAGAAGAAGAATGCCAAGTCTTCCAAGGAGGAAGAGTCAAGAAGATAATACTACTTGATTTATGCCCTATCTGGATCCATCACCAATAGCACAAATTCTTGGTTGGTGGATAGTGGAGCCTCAAAACATATGACAGGTGTTATAGGTTAAACCTACACCTCTCCGTCCGTGATCATCTTGAGCTGTTGATCACACAAAAGGACAACTTGGATGGAGGAGCATGTTGACCCCCGATGAGACTTTGACTTACTCCACCTCCTGGCAAGACTGAAAAAACCCTAAAAATGTCATTTTGAGACATGAGCGCTACTCTACTTCAATAGACTAGCTCCTGTACCCTACTCTAGTATGCAATAGTAGTGCTCAAGCCTCATGAGCGCTACTCCTCTTCAACAGAGTAGCGCTCAACATTCAAAAAATGATGAGCGCTAGTTTAAAAACACTATAGTAGCATCTTGAACGCTACTTCACTGAGAAATAGTAGCATACACCTCAAAAGATGATTTAAAAATAATTAATTTCACGAATAGGATTAGTTGCAGTTAGTTTTCCAACTTCCCGAACTTCCTCCATAACCATCTCTCGACCTGAACTGCTTCCCTTGTCCTATAAATACAAGGAAGAATAAAGAGAGGGGTTAGAGACATAAATGTTATTAAGAGACTTTTAAAGAGAAGCTTGCATTGGAGGAGATTATGCTGGAAGATCTCGAAGCCAGAGAAGAGCAGGACCCCAGGATCAGGTTGCAAGAGCATGTCACAAAGTCAGGTATACTTTGTATCATCAATTTGCATTTGACAATAAAAGGTTGAAGCGTCTTTCTTGTCCCAAATTAAGTCTTCATTGAAGTGATATACTTGTTTGGATTTGCTTTGGTTAATATTGGATGCTTAAATTGCTTTGTCTTTTTCATCATTATATATTATCCAAGATACGCTGAGAAAGGTACTTGTATTGTAGGTTTATTGAACGGGAGGTTGATTTGAGGATCGAGCAATAGATCGAATAAAAGCTAGGATCGAACATCATTCGAAAGGTGTGTTCTGAAGACCTATAACCTATTTCCTTTCATAAACATCTCTGTAACACAGTTAATATGCTTACCTGTCATCCCCCTTCAGTTGATAGTATCCGTTTCCTTACTATAGGGTAGTTTTTCCCGCCAACAGACTGGCGACTCCGCTGGGGATAATTGTGTTTTTTCTCTAGGAAACCTTTCTTCTTTGTCTTCCCAGAACCATTTCAACTCCTTTTATGTGCTAAGAGACCCTGTAGGTACCCCCCTGCTTGTTTTTCTCTGCTTTAATCAGTCTTTTTGCATCTTTTCGAAGTCAATTTTTAACTTTTTAAGACCTGAGCGCTACTTTGTTATACATACAGTAGCGCCCATACGCTACTTTGCTATACATACAGTAGTGCCCATCTCTTCAGGAGCGCTAGTTTCCCTACTGCACAGTAGGGTATTTTCCTATAGCCTTCTGTTAATAATTTGGTTGAGTTTTCTGCCTTTTTTGGTGGTCTTCTGACTTTGCTTCTAGATCTCCTTGACTGGTATTTGAGGTTTATAACTTTTCTTTAAGTCTTAGAACCTTTCTTTGAGTCTTTTTACCATCTTTAGATCGCGTGCTTACTTGTGGAATGTTTGGACTATTTATAACTCTTTTGGAAGACTAGGCTTTGTTCTTTAGTGAACACTTTCGCTTATTCTTACCCTGACTATATGTTGCTGATTTACAAACCTATATGCTTTGCATTCGCTGTTTGTAGCAACATTCGTTTGCTCTTTACCTATCTTATCCTTTGTTTTAGGGTTTGGTCTGTTTTGGAGCCTTTAGGGTGTCTTCTGAACTTGTTGATTTCCAACCTTCTTTGACTTTTTGTCTTTTATGGTTTCAAGTGTGTTTAAAGTGCTTTAGGCTGATTCATTTCCAGTCCTTGTATTAGTAGGGTGGTTGTTAGCTTTCTTGCATACCTTTTGCTTGGCATAGTGGTCTTGTTAGGGTTTGATGCTTTGGGTCAGTCCTCTTGTGTTGGATTCCCATTTTTAAGTATCTTTCTCCTTTGCTTTCTCCCCACTTTGTTTCCGAGTATGAAGGCTTTTTCTTTTGCAAAAAACCTGTAGGACAAGTCTTTGTTGAGCTAGTGCCTTGACAACTGTAAGCTTAGGAACCATTTTTAGCCATACTTACACATTGCACACAAGTCTTATTTGATTTCCATGTTTATAGTTCTTTTTCGTTTATAATAACAGAAAAAGAAAAAAATTTGGTAGCTTAAGATTAATAAGGCTTATATTTGTTACAAGATAGCATAGATTATTTTGTGTACAATTTCAAAAGAAAACAAAAAAGAAATTTAATTAGATTTGCTCAGTTTTTTTCAGTTTGGAAAGAACTTCAAATGAAAAAATAAAAAAAAAAGGTTTTGTTGTCGAAAGTTAGAATTTATGCACTTTTTCTTTTCTGTTGCAACCACGCCACATAAACGCACTACCTTTTGAGTAATAACAACCCTAAAAATATTTAATAAAATTAAATAGAAACAATATTTCTTTTTTAGGGATACACTACACCAACTAGTCTTGGTTAGGATCTTGGGTTTAAATCACCTTAAACCACTCAAGATCACACATTACGCAAAAATCGTAGTTCGACTATCACAGGTAAATCCACTTCACTCAAAGCTTGCCTGGGATTGATGCAGTAGGTCTTGTGAGATCAGATTGTTGGGAATACTCCTCCTACTTTCTGTTTCGGGCATATACCAGGATTGGATCGCGTTTGGGGACTCTTTTGATTTTCAGGCTCAGTTACCCTGCCCACGCCTTCTGATTCGACCAGAGACTGTTCCCCCAAGAGTTTTTGGTGTTGTGGTATCCTTAGTATCTGACCATAGGTTCATATACAGGTGACAGCGGAGGGTATATCTATTGTACCTAGGACAGACGTGGGAGGAAATCCCTTGCAAGTCTTTTGGAGGGCGGTTGGGTGATTCCAGCGCTTGCACCCTTAGTCATTGTATTGTGGACCCTGGGTAACTGTTCTTCATCCTTCGTTGATCTGTTGTGGGCCCTCATCATCCTAGAATCTTCCTTTGGAAACCATTCCCAAAATAGAACTTCTTAAGGAGATTTTTACAACGAAAAATCCTGAAATAGGAATTCCTGAGGAACTACCACTTGAAATTGAGTTTCCTGAAGAACAACAAACTGCAATAGAAAACCCTGAAATAGAGGTTCTTGAGAAACCACAACCGGGTACTCCAGATCATCGACATTTTATTTCATTTGAGATTGAAGATCTTACTTCTGCGGAGTACAACACTCCCTGTAATCCTCCTCTGACTAATCCAAGAAATATGCTTCTGTTACCCGTTGGTTTCCAGCAGCCCGCTTACAGTGCATATAATTTCTTTCCTGGACATTTTATGTCTAATCTAGGAGGTGAACAGGGAGTTCGACAAACTCCCACCATAGGTATGAACACTAACACTGTAAATCCTCCTTTAACTGCTATACCGAGTTCGGCACAGACAACCGCTGTGTCCACTCCATCCTTCAGTTTTAATACTGGTACGTTAGGTATGCCGAGTTCAACAACTATGGAATCTACTGCTACACCTACTATTGGACCTCGCAGTACAACCAATTTAGTGCCACCTCCTGTGTTTCAACCATTATATCATATACCGAGTACTTGGATTTCCACACCCGCTGTAGGGCCAAGTGCTTCTGCAACTGTGCCTGTCATGAGTACCATGACCGCACCGTCTATGTCAGCTACCACTAGTTTCAATACCTTTGCAGGTCCCAACATGAATCAAGGTAAAATGCCGACAGGTAACGTCCCTTTTTCCTTATTTTCAGGAGGAGGGGGTAATATTTTTAACCAGCAATATGGCGGGGCTAACACCCATCCACAATGGACGAACCCACAGAGCATTTACCCACTTTCATTTGGCTGGGGAAATTTCAATAATACTTTCGCGCAACAACAGATGGCAGGGGGAAACCCCTACCAAGAAGTAGCTGGGGGCAACCCCTATCAACAGATGGTAGGTGGAAACCCCTATCAGCAGATGGCCGGGGGAAACCTTTACCAATAGATGGTTGGGGGTAACCCCTACCAGCAGACGGCTGGGGGCAACCCCTACCAGCAGTTCATGGGTCAAGCTATCGGTGGTTCCCCTTTTTCGACCCCAGCTTATCAAGTACCATCTTACCGGCCTCGTTTACCATTTATGGAAACTTTAAATTTGCCAGAGCTTTCCAAGCTAACCAACGATCTAGTGCATCATAATGCTACATGGCCACCAACTCCTACCAAGTTACCTTCGGACATTCCAAAGTTCGAAGGTAAAACAAGTGAAGACCCTGGTAACCATGTCACTACTTTCCATTTATGATGCTCCTTGAACTCATTAAATGAAGATTTCATTAGATTGAGATTGTTCCAAAGGACTTTAACCGGTGCTGCAGCCAAATGGTACATTGAGTTGCCTGCAGCTACATTCTTTAATTTTGGGTATCTCGCAACTATCTTTTTGAATCACTTCCAGCTTCTTGTTTGGTATGATGCCGGAATAGACCTTTTGTCTACATTTAGGAAAAATAAATCCACTCATTTATCTGATCACATTCAGGAGTGGCGAAGATAGAAGAGGCTCATTAAAGCCAACATACCTCCAGAATTCCTTCTTGAGTGGTATTTGAAATCACTCCTTCCTTACATTTCTAAGGAAGTAGCTACTTCTGGAGTGTCTAACGACGAAGAAGCCAGCCTACGGACCCAGCAGTTAGATCTTGTTTACGCACAATCCGGGTTACGGTATGAGATCATACCTGATGCACCGCGATCGAATACCGATCTGAGTAGACCTAAACCTGGACCACATGCTGATAGCATAGTGGGTTCAGTTGACTTTGCAGCTTTCGAAGCATTGACCAAACAGGTTCATGCCTTATCTGTCAAATAATCGACTACAGAAGTTTCTTCCGTCACAACCTCTCCTTCTACTTCTGAATCTGTCAACTAGGTTTAGAACAATCAGAAGGGCCCTCAGCAGCCCAATAACAAAAAAAAGGGCAAGAAAGGAGAGGCGAACCATCAGAAGCCCAAAAAAGAGAATGCCGAGGAGGGTAACAAAGAGAAAAATAAGGTTAAGTTCCCTTGTAAACTTTGCAAGCAGGACCACCTTACTCACCAATGCCCTCTGCTTGAAGAAGCCCGGAAGCTATTACAAGAACAGAAGCCTGCCGTACTGAGAGATCCATTCCCTAAGGGGCAGAGCTCAGCTTCTGGCACATCCAACACTGGGGGCACTACACATGCTACGGTTGATCAAACTTTTATTAACGTGGTTAATTCGGATGCACTCTTACAAACGAGAGCCAAGAATTATACCCCGTACGCATAGAAAAAGGATAAAGAGATTCCAGAATCCTCCACTCCACTCCACATACCTGTGGATCCAATGCCCAAGATCCTGAAAGGTGTCTTGAAATGGGCATCGCACAATCCCAACACTCGGGCCGCCTCCAACTATAATGTGGTTGAAGATTTAGCCCAGACCCCTTGTGCCATGTCTACCTTAGAAGTCTTGCAAAGTTTTCCTTTCCAACGCAATGCACTTCTGGCAGCTATTGGAAGTATGGAATCCTCTAACATGTTTGCGCAATTTGATATGGTTGATATCAAATACCAGTTTCCCTACCACGTTTCTCTTTAGATTGAAGTTGTCCATGGCCCAATGACCATCAAATGAGCTGTTGTAGATGAGGGCGTGTTGACCTGCGTATTGTCAATTTCCTATTGAAAGCTTTGGGTTCCCCCGAGTTAGCCCCTTCTAACACACTACTTACTGCATTTGATGGCAGGACTTTCTGTCCACATGGGGTTTTTCCATCATTTGATGTCACATTGGCCGGTAAGACAGTTGCTGTAGAAGTAGAAGTTCTAGATGCTCCGCTTGATTACAATATGTTATTAGGAAGGAGTTGGACATATGCCATGCGAGCTATTGCATCGACAGTTTTTCGTGTTGTTATGTTCCCCTTTGAAGGTAAGGTCATTACAGTCGATCAACTTTCTTTCACTCATAGAAACAACCATACTTCTTCAGAGACCACAATTCCCTTAGTTGATCAAACTGCCCCGGTTAATGAGAGTTTAGGAGCAGGGCTTTACGGGTCATTAATAGGCACTTTCAACCTCCCCTCCCCTATTCTTTTTATGCATTCTGATGTGGGTACTACTACCGAAACATTCACGGTTGGTTTAAAAACTGATCCTTGGATCCTTCCCACTACGTCAGAACCTTCTGTGCCTCCATCCATTGCAGAAGTAGCCTATATGGAAGCACAACATGCTGCAATGGAACATATCATGACTCCGCCAGTCTCTGCTGAGTCAGATATGAACTATGCTCCGACGTGGTCACTGAATTCCACCCACTCATTCGATTGTTTAGACACGGTTTGGCCGTCTGATGAAGCCATCTTAGAAGTCATGATGGGCCTGGACCAACCATGGGAACATATGCATCACAGGTCCTACATGCTTCCATATCTAGACAGGATTGAGAGAGGGGAATTCCCTGTGAGACTCAGTGGATTTGTTGATTTGTCATCTTTTCCTTCTACTTCTATAGATGTTTATGGTGAGTGAAATATGGCTAACATATCGAGAACAATCCTGATTAACATTTCCACCAAACCCAGGGTCGTGGAAAACATTTTTATTGGTGTTGACTGTTCTCCATAAGAGATTTCTCTGTATACAAAATTTTTTAAAGAATTCCGTGATGTTTTTTCCTGGTCATATGAGGAGATGCCAAGTATAGACCTAGCCATCGTGGAGCATGTCATCACGACATACCTTAACGCAAAACCTGTGAGACAAAAGATCCATCCTGTGAACCCTAGAAAAGCGGCCGCCATCAAGGCGGAGGTTGAAAAGTTGCTTAAAGCTGGTTTCATCTATCCGAGTGACATGACGGAATGGGTTTCAAACCCTGTTCTAGTTGATAAGAAACAAGGTACCGTCATATTCTGTACTGACTTCCAGGACTTGAAAAAAGCTTGTCCGAAAGATAACTATCCTACACCATTTATCAATCAAATCATAGATGCTTGTGCAGGACATGAGATGTTCTCTTTCATGGACGGATTTTCAGGATACAATCAAATACAAATCAAACCCGAGGATCAGCATAAAACAACTTTCATTTTCCCGTGGGGGATCTTCGCTTACCAGAAGATGCCATCTGGCTTGAAGAATGCTAGAGCTACCTTCCAGCGTGCGATGAATTTCTCTTTTCATGATATCAAACATGTTGTAGAACCTTACTTGGATGATCTCCCGGTGTGATCTCGAAATAGACGGGATCATCCAGCTCATCTTAGACCGATGTTTGAAAGATGCAGACAATATAAGATTCGTTTGAATCCTAATAAGTGTGTGTTTTGTGTCGAATCGGGACATCTAATGGGATTCATTCCCAGATGAACATATCTTCCTCATTGCTTCCTCTGACCCATGGTACGGGGATATCTTAGTATATCTCCATAATTTGAGGTGTCCTACTACTTCTTCTCGAGAAGAGCGACGCAACCTCAAAAGCCATGCGAAGAAGTACCTCATCATCTCAGATACTTTGTATCGACGTGGGGTAGATTCCATTTTACGATGTTTCTTAACTCGAGAAGAAGCTGAAGCAATATTAAATGATGCCCACAGTGGATCTTGTGGGGGACATCTTTCCGAGTTGGCAACAACTCAGAAGATACTGCGTGCTGGATATTTTTGGCCAATGATCTTTAAAGATTGTGTGGAAGCTGTGAAACGATGTCGTCCATGTCAGTTTTTCACTAAGAAAATGAGGGCACACCCATCTCCTCTTCATCCTGTGATTACAGCAGGTCCCTTCACAAAATGGGGGGTTGATTGCATGACTTGCAATCTAGTTTCGGCTGGAGGACATCATTACATCATCGTTGCCGTTGACTACTTTAATAAGTGGGCGGAGGCAATGCCTACTGTCAAGGAAGATGGAGAAACTACCGCTTATTTCGTGTTTAATCAGATTATTGCATGGTTTGGCATACCTAAAGAGATAGTGACTAATCATGGCAGTCATTTCCAGAATAGCATGATGACCGAGTTGTATATAAGGCTTGGTTTTTCGACAAGAACATTCGTCTTCATACTATCCATAGGAGAATGGACAAGTCGAAGCAGTGAACAAAACTTTAAAGGTTATACTGCAAAGAACTGTTAATGCCAGTTGAAATAACTGGCACATCATGCTGTACCCGGCTCTTTGGGCTTACCGAGCTAACGTTAAGATTGCTACTGGATTCTCTCCCTTCCAACTTATGCATGGGATAGAAGCAATCATATCGATTGAATGCGAGATTCCTTCGCTAAAACTAGCCGTTCAGTTACTACCGGATACTTCAATACTAGAAGAACATTTGTTACACTTAGAACATCTAGATGAACAGCGCCACGACATGCTCAAAACAAATGAGTCAAAGGACAGTATGACAAGTCCGTCAGACCTAGGGTTTTCCTTGAAGGACACTTGGTCCTACTTTAGGATCAAGACAAAGAACCCCTAGGACCTGGCAAATTCAAGTCCAAGTGGCTCGGACCTTATATAATTTCCAAAGTACTGAAGAAAGGTTCCTATGAACTGATATATTACGAAGGTAATAAGTTGGCCGAGCCTAGAAACGGGCTCTACCTGAAGAAGTACTATGCTTAGGCTGACGTACTTTTTCTTGTAACATAGCTGTATATTTTTGTAAAGCTAGCTTTTGTTATGCTTGTTAGTTAATCTTATGTGTGTTATTCGTTTCGTGTACGAGATGTCAACCGAACATTTCTTAGGATTTGCTGATGGCACCAGTCGCCACACCTATTAGTTGGCTGCAGCAGCTTGGGTCATTTACTCACCCGCTGGCCAACTTGTCTCTTTGGGGGGGGTTTGTTTGGGTCCCACCACGAATAATGTGGTTGAATACAGTGCAGTTATAGAACTTCTCCGAGATGTTCTCAGTCATGGCATTTCACATTTGGAGGTAATACTTGACTCACAACTAATTGTATTTTAGTTAACAGGTGTCTACCAGATTAGAGATCCTGGATTGCTACGTCAGTTTCTATGAGTTAGACTATTGGAAAGACAGTTTGATTCTATTATATATGAACACATTCCAAGAAATTTAAACACATTAGCTGATTCATTAGAAAACTATGTGTTAGACTGGCATTTTTATAATACACTTTCATAAACAACATTGCACACATCAAATTCAAACACATACATATGTAAATAACCGATACTATATCAAAAAATATATGAGTTTTGGATCACCAGTCTATCAAGTCATGTCATAAAAGTACAAAACTGGGCATAGTAGCCTCAAAAATATACATAGAATGTATCCCTCTCTTATGGAGGAGGGACCTCATCATCATCTACTGCATTGCGATAACATATGACTAGCCTAGCTATCTTCCGCAGCACCCTAACCATGCTGGGGGCACCCCAACTACATCTTCCTGCATATCAATAGGTATCTGATCCATACGGCATGCAGGAACATGATGAGTCAATTGACTCACTTTTCTCTCTATGGTCCCCAACATAGCATCTGCTGCAGTAATATCAGTTGGCCTCACAAAGATGGTAGGATGTCCCTCGGGATGGACAGGCCCAATATCAGCATATGACACTTGTTTAGCACTTCAAAATTCATTCATAAAAATCAAATACTTGAAAGGTTTGAAAAAATTAAATAATTCTCAAAATTAAACATACCAATATCTCCCCAGGCTCTACCTGGAGGAAGCACCAGTTCTGGATCATGACGGAAATCCAATCCATCATATGGAAACTGCTTGAAGGCGGGCACTTGCCTCTCCCACCACCCCTAGAAATCATCAATATGATAACAGTAGTGACTTTCCCCACCACCCTGGTGGAGGAATATGTCACCCCAATGGCCTAGTCTGGGCTCACGGGGCTTAACTTGAGGTAGAGGCATCCCCAAACTAATAGCAGGCATCCTCTCAAAGAAGAATGTACACAAAATGCTACTGTACCCAAAATTCTTCATTGTGTCAGATTTACAACCTGTCAATTGAGCTTTCATGCTCGCCAGTAAACTAGTACACCAATCATATACATGACCTTGTAAGCATTGTACACCAACATGCATAGAGTGCCTGGAAGCTAGGTGTAGTGAGGCACTACCTGCCACTCGGTGAATCATACTCACTATCACCTTCAAGGGGATGCCTTCAATGGTAGAAATCAAGATTTGGCATCCTGATTTCTCAGCTCCAGCCACACAATATGTATTCAAGTACTCTTGCATAGACCTTATGCCCACATGAGAAGACCCTTTCAGATTTATTACATCTCCCCTTTGAGAGAGACCAGTAATGAAATAAATGTCATCAACTGTAAGCTCCAAAGTTTACCCGCGGATGACAAAAGTATTGGTATCCACATCCCAGTACTGAATAAGTCTTCGAAATAATTTGTTTAGGGCCCTCATGTTTACGGTTCGGTAAAACTTCAATAAACCGCATCTTCGGAGAGCGTGGAGAGTGGCTGGGTGTTGCATGGCCAGCCTATCCATGTCCTCATGTTCTCTCTCCCTCCATTAAAGAACCATCTTGCACAAAAAGTGACAATTTTTCAGTCTCGGCGCTTGTTTTTAAGTTTTCAGGCTTGAGCGCTACTGTGTATACTACATAGTAACATATGGGCGCTACTCTGTGTGAGCATAGTAGCATTCATCTCCTTTACACGCTACTGCTCTTGTCACACAGTAGCGCCCGTGCACTAAAAGTTGTGAGCATTGCCTGGCAAGCAGTTTTTGGCTCAAAAAATAAAAACTAAACCATAAAAATGCAAGTGGTGAAGATTCTAACTCACTTGGTGGAAGAAGAACGGTGTTTGGATGCTTGATTTGATCGCCACGGAGATTTGAAAATGCCAAGTTTGCCCCAAATTTTTTCCCTACAAAAACAAATTGGAAATTGAGTTTTAAAATGAAATTATATATATGAATTGGATTTTAATTTTTACCCACCATTGTTTAGTTCTCTATAGTTTCAAAATTGTATCAAAATCACCTAATTAATCAATTGAAACATACATATGGTGTAATACTAATGTTCACTTATTCAGCTCTCATTTTTCCTTAAATTTTTGTAGGATTGATCTCCTAAGTTTAAAATTCTCGATGTTAGACCTTGTCAACTAGTTAAAAGTTCAAATTCATATATCATTTGAGATTTTTGTCGCGTTTACTAATATTTTTTTGAAGACCTAGTTTTGGCAGATTATGAAGCTATGATCCCAGAAGCTGACCTTTAAGTCATTTTAAGCTCTTTTTTTGGACTATTTAAACCTAAACAAGATTGCTGAGTAAGCTTGTCCTCTTTGAGCTCCTTAAAGTAATCGAAGTCTCATCCACTCAGGTATAGAATTATCCCTTTTCCGTACCTAGGTGGATTAACTACGGAAAAGGTATACTCTAGGTATAGTTCTGTATGCACTAGAAGAGTTCTTCTCCCTTTGTTTTATACCTTTTCAGGTGAGGAGACTAACTGCACGAAAAAGGACCTTTTGGAGCCTTTCTTTAGGGTTTTCGGGCTCTCTAAAATATGAAAATACCAAGCAAGTATTCACCTACTCGGGCTCGATGTGAAATCCACAAGAGGGTAAGTAGAGGACTGTTTAAGTTTTTCAACTCTATAAACAAGAAAACACCGTCGAGCACAGACCAATCCAGGCTCGAAATAAAATCCACGGATAGGTGAAAAGAGGATTGTTTAAGTTTTTCAGACTCTATAAACAGGAAAACACCGACGAGCATTAATCTGCTTGGGCTCGATACTAAAATCCATGAGCAGATATATGGAGTTATTGTTTAAGTTTTTCTGACTCCTTAAAATTGAAAACACCGGCGAGCAAGAACAGATCTCAGCTCGATATTAAAATCTAGAGATCAGTAATATAGAGTAATCTTCTATCTCTTCTTAGAAGTCTGTAAACAATGAAGAAGGTCCCGAGTCTTCCTCCCATGGGCTCGTTAAGACTTTTTACATGGTTGGATCTATTGAGTTTCCATTCTTTCTTGGACTCATTAAAACAACAAGAAAGGTATTCTTTTATCTAAAAAGAATAAGGGATGGAAAGATGTGTCATATCTTCAATGTCAAAGGCAGTTTAGTCAGTTCTATCCTTGAACACAACACCTACTTGAGTCTATCTTGTCGGTTGGGTTTAGTTTTTGACCTCAGGGTGAACCTGATCTCCGAGTTGGTTACTCCCCCGGTTGGTTATTCTTCCAAACATATGGAGGGTCTGATAATGTATCTTCCATTTCAGACTTATCATTTACCCCATTATGTCGGAAACTGCCTGAGTCACTTTGTGCCGTTCTCACTGTTCAAGGATATACCCTGTGTCGGGCATTTTGCAGTTTACCTTGAACTCATGTATCAGCCATCCTAGTGTCAGTCTTGTTACATATTATTCCATATCATCTCATACAAGTTGAGTGTTCCTCGATTTGGATGATGGAGGATTCCTTAAGTCCTCCCTTCCAATGATCTTCTTTCCATCGACATCAACTCATTTTACTCTGGGAATGAAGTTTAGAGTTTCGGTTAGTACCTTGGAGATTCTAGTCACCAGTGGCAATTTTCTGAAGCCCTTACAAGCTACAGAAAGAAGAATTTTTCCACTCAAGTAGAACTTAGAGATGACACCACCTACAAAATTGAAGGAGTTGGCTTAGTTTCGTTTCAACTTGATTCAGGGATCATGTTGCACATTATAGACATACTGTATGTTCCAGGCTTGAAGAAAAATCTCCTTTCAGTTGTCGGCTTAGAAGATAAAGGCTACAGAATTATATTTATGGACAAAGAGGTTCTACTGTGGTCAAAGAATGAAAGGTTGAGTGGATCTGAATTAATTGGGGTTCGAGAGGGAGGCCTTTACAAGGAATCTAGGAATTCTACTCAAGCATTGGTTCACAATACAATCAACCCTTGTGAGTTATGGCACCGAAGGTTTGGGCACCTTCATTATACAGCTCTCCTTGGTCTTCAAAATATGGTCACAAGTATGCCTGAGTTTTCTAATGAACATAGTGGTATTTGCAAAGGTTGTGCCCTTGGTAAAAATACCAAAAAGTCCTTTTCCAAGAGTAACAACAGATCAAAAGGGATTTTGGACTTGATTCATTCTAACATTTGTGGACCCATGTCTTCACCTTATTTAAGTGGTTGTTTATACTATGTATTGTTCATTGATGATTACTCTTGTAAATCTTGGATTTACTTTCTAAAGGCTAAAAATGAAACTTTTGATAAGTTCAAGGAGTTCAAGGCACTGATTGAAAATCATACAGGAAGACACATCCATATCTTGAGTTCATACAATGGAGGTGAGTTTGAATCTAATGATTTTGATGACTTTTGCCAAGAAGCAGGAATCAAGAAGGAGTTGACTGTAGCTTACAACCCCCAACAAAATGGGGTTGCAAAAAGGAAGAACAGAATAGTCTATGAGGCTGCTAAAGCCATGTTGTGTGATCTAGATCTTCCTTTGTCTTTGTGGGATGAGGTTGCTAGTAGTGTTGTATACATTCAAAATAGAAGCCCTCATTCCATTTTGGGGGAAAAGACTCCAGATGAAGTCTTTAGATGTAAGAAACCTGTAGTTGACCACATGAGGATCTTTGGCACTCCAGTCTACATCCATGTGCCAAAAAAAAGAGATTGAAGCTGGAGCCTTCTGGAAAGAAGGGCACATTTGTTGGGTACAGTGAAAATTCAAAAGCCTACCGCATCTATGTTCTTGGTCAAAGATACATTGAAATTAGAAGAGATGTGATATTTTATGAGGAAGCTGCTTTCCTCCACTCTAAGGAGCTTCCAAAAAGATACAGAAGAATCTCTTTCCGACATTCTAGACTCTCCTCATTCAGAGAATCAGAGGGAGGAAGAAGATGAGCCTCAAATTCCAAATGCTTCCTCAGATGCAGAAACACCAGCTGAAGAACTACTTGAAGTTCCTCTTTCCAAGAGAAGACCTGCTTGGTTTCGAGAGATATTGCAAGAAGCAGAGAAGCATAAAGAACCTTCTAGGACATTCAGAGAAAGCAAGAAGCCCTAGAAGTACTTAGGTCTTATGAGTAAGCTCATTGATGCAGAACCTTCTACATTCAAAGAAGTAGAAACTCATCAAGTATGGATTGATGCCATGATAGAAGAATATAATTCCATTATGAAAATTGATGCGTGGGAAATTGTTCCTAGACCAAAAGGGAAGTCTGTGGTGACTTCCAAATGGCTCTACAAAATCAAGCATGCTGTTGATGGCAGCATTGAGAAATATAAGGCAATATTTGTGGCACGTGGTTTCTCACAAAAGGAAGGCATAGACTATGATGAAACATTTGCTCCTGTTGCCAGGTATACCACCATCAGGACCATCATCTCCCTCGCTGCTGTCTTTGGATGGAAACTCCATCAAATGGATGTAAAGATAGCTTTTCTTAATGGAGAAGTTGAAGAAGAGGTCTACATTGAGCAACCTGAAGGTTTTGTGACTCATGAAATGTAGTCTCATGTGTGCAAGCTAAAGAAAGCTTTGTATGGACTCAAACGGGCCCCAAGGGTCTGGTATGCTAGGATTGATGGTTACCTTCATAGTTTGGGATTCTCCAAGAGTATTGCCGATTCCAACCTCTACTTTAAGGTTGTTCAAAACCATGTCTTGATCCTAGTCCTATATGTGGATGACCTGTTCCTTACTAGAGAGGAGCAACTGATAGCTCAGTGCAGAAGGGAGCTTATTTCAGAGTTTGAGATGAAAGATCTAGGACTCATGCACTATTTTCTTGGTTTAGAGGTCTGGCATACGCCATATGAGATCTTCCTATCTCAAGGGAAGTATACAATCGATATCTTGTAGAGGTTTGGGATGCATGACTACAAACCCATGAGTGTACCCATGATATCAAACTAGAAGAAGTTATGTGACTCATCTACTTGTTCAAAGGCAATGGATCCTACTCAGTATCATCAACTTATTGGATCTTTGATGTATATAGTGCATATGAGACCAGATATTTGTTATGCAGTGAATGCACTGAGTCAGTTCATGTCCGAGCCAAACCACATACACTAGATAGATGCAAAACATGTGCTTAGATATTTGCGAGGTGCTATTACTTATGGGATCAGATATACCTCCAATAGTGGAGTAATGCTACTTGGATATGCTGACTCCGATTGGGCTGGCAGTGCAGTGGACCGGAAAAGCACATTAGGGTACTGTTTCAGTTTGGGAACAACCATGATCTCTTGGTCCAGTAGAAAACAGTGTTCCATAGCTCAGAGCACAGCTGAAGCTGAGTATATTACTGCCAGTAATTCCTACAGAGAAGAAGTTTGGCTTAGAAAGCTTCTCTCTGACCTATTTGGTGGAAAGCTTGAGCCAATTATTATTCATTGCGATAATCAGAGTTGCATTAAGCTTTCAGAGAACCCTATATTTCATGATAGGTCAAACCACATTGAGATGAAGTTTCACTTCATCAGAGATATGGTACAACGAGGTGCCATGAAGCTCCAGTACATCTGTCCAGATGAACAGGTTGCAGACATGTTGACCAAGCCTATGTCGTTGACAAAGCTTGCGTACTTTCGAGACAAGTTTGGAATTGCAAAGAATGACCCTCTCGCTGAGAGGGAGTGTTGATTTTTTCTGAGTAGCATCGAGTGCCATTCTCTGGGAGAATGGAGGCACCTGGTCAGTCACCAGGATATTGATCCAATTTGGGACTGGAAGCTCAACCTGGGGCTGAGAGCCATTCTATGGGAGAATGGAGGCACCTGGTCAGTTACCAGGATATTGATCCAGTCTGGGACTAGAAGCTCAGTCTGGGGCTGAGAGCCATTCTTTAGGAGAATGGAGGAACCTGGTCAGTTACCAGGATTTCATTGTAAGCCCTAGACCGGGTCTAAGCAAGTGGTGTACTCCTCCCCTTGATCTATGGGCTATGTGACCTTCTCAAGGAACTAATCAACCCTTGTTGAAATACCTAGCACTTGATCTTGGTGGCAATAGGAGGGTGAAGTAAAAGCAATTAATAATTCTCCTTATGATGATGCACTTGGAGTGGACATGAATGACCATTGAAGACCTTGAAGAACACCTAGATGACTTATTGTGAAACACTTGAAGAACCATGAAACAAAAGCATAACTTGGCTTGGTCCATGTGCCCACCAATTGAAGCAAATAAAATAAAATATATAAATTTGTAGGTCGGCCTCAAATGAAAGAAAATAAAAAATATCAAGCCACAGGTCAGCCCCAATTTGTGGAATTATTTGTCACTCGCCTCACTATAAATAAGAAGGAAGAACTCTCCTTTTAAGTTTTTATCCATCGTGTTTTGAAGTGTCTTCTCTACTCCTAGGTTAGTTCATGGGTAACTTTTCTGCTGGGTTCACTCTTCACATTGCTGGTCCTTACTCCTTGAAGAAGTCACAGGTTCATGCTCTTGTTCTCACTCTTTTTACTGCTGGTTTAAAGTTTCCCTAACTCAATTAGGGTTTGCTTCTACCACCCAAATTCCATTTGGAAATTTCTTCTATGTACACCCAAGCCCAGCAAGGGAAATTATCAGTGCACCCGAGGCCTGTTAGGGAAACCCTCTCTGCACCCGAGTTTTGTTCAGGGTCTGTCCCTGAGTTTGGAAGCCCAAACAAGGCACCCACAGGTTACAGCAAGTCACGAAAGCCCTGGAAAAGGACTTGGATAGGTCATGACATCCCAGCAGAAGGTTTAAACAAATCTTGCTCCTCTCAATGATGTATAAACCAGTGATTTTTTGGCATTTAAGGTTGCTCCAGGCATCTAGCAACACCTACAGTCATTTTGTGACAAATTAGGGTCAGCAAACATTGTACAGGGTTCTTCATATTAAATGAAACAAATTCTGATTTGTTGAAAAGGCTTGTTCTTGGCCTGCTATTGTACAAACTCAGTCATCTCATTTAGGAGATAAATTATTATTAATTGCTTTGGGGTTTTTGTCCTTAAAAGGTTTCCCCGTGAAAAATTTTGTGTACAAATTTTGTGAATGTGTGTTTACTGCTATCTATCTCTGCACTATTTTATTTACAGTCTGTTACTGCTATCAAATTTTAAAATTTTAACAAGAAGTTGCCTGCCCAATTTTCAAGGATAATTTCCTCAACAAGATTTACATCACCCTCTAAAGGGAAACCAAATGTGATAAAAAAGGGAGAGATTTTCCTTATAGCTTCTTTACCAGTATCCACAGTGTGGAAAAGGTTGCAACTACTTGTCCTAAGGAATTACCTCTCTTCTCCCATGCTAATAAAACTCGTCTAATAATGCAAAGTATTATCTTGATGATGATCAGGCTGCTTAAATGTATCTGCTGGAAATGAATTCCCAAATCTGGAATTATCATCTTTTCCAATTGTTGAGGGCATGCATAAGCAATGTTTCCGCTGGTTTGATCAAGCATCCACACTTACATCACTTGGAATTCTAGATCATACAGTTGGAAACCCTTTCCATTGATTCTGTATATGAATAATTTTGAGTTGCAAGTTTCAATCAAAGAATCTAGGAGCATATCCCTATCATTATGAATAATATAACTCTAGAATAACAATCTTATTGCTCAACATAAGCTACATGATTAAAAATATGAACAGATGCCCTTAAGTGTTGAATATTGTAACTTCTAAGAATATTATATTTATACATTATTTATTCTGGAGATGTTCCATCCCTCCGAGGTGATTTTATTATGTATCCGGAGATGTTTATTCCTCTGAGAAGTTGTGGTAACTAGGGTTATTAGACCCACCATGTGGGGTCGGCCCAGTCATTTATAATAGGGTATTTACCTTATGGTTAAATACAAGCCTACATGTACTTGTGTAAAATATATGTCAGAGTAGTGTATAAATAGAGGAGGTGTGTTTCTCATTTGATACACACACTCACTTGAGAGAGGCGCACTTGTGGAGGAGAGGTCTGCTATGGTGGAGGAGGAGATCATGTATTTGGTTTGCACCTTTGTATATTGCTGGTCATTTATATTGAGGAAGCTTTGCTGGGTTTTCTACCCCATGAGGGTTTCCCAGGATAAATCTGTGTCTCTTGTGTTTATGTTATGCTTGTTGTTTCTTCAGTGATCCTGTATATGCTATTATTGTGAAATGGAATGTAATGCTGCTATTTTCTGTCTTAGCATATTGAATCTTAACATGGTATCAGAGCTAAACTGAAGGAAGGCAAGGTATGGCACTTACGACACTTGCTTTACTTACGACAATTTGAAGGTTAGGGTTTTATATATCAAAAACCAGTCATCGTGGAACTTTCGCTATAAATCCATTTGGGCGCAGGTTCAAGATCTGAAACCTTTGCAGGTCGTAGATACCATCTCCAGGTATCTTTTGTCCAAAGGGAACCCTCATATTCGTTGTACTTTGTAAGTTATGATCAGTACAAGTTAGGGTTTCTGCCTCTTCCAGATCTCAGTCAAAATCAGGTGACCTAGGAAAAAAGGTCATAACATGGGCTAGGAAGCTCCAAATGAAATTTCAGAAAATGTGACAGGTAGTACACAGAATGTACTATCTTAGGAAATGTTCTCAAAGGCCGAAGCTGAACGAGTGACACGTGGTATGCCGTACAAGTTTTCTCTCCTATTTTATCCCATAAACAGGTCACGTTGCGACACTTGGCATAAATCTCTCTCAGAGAGTCCAATTGAGGTCAGACCTGTCAATATGGAAATATAATAGGGCGAGAAATCTCAGGAAAAGTTTTCAGAGGCCGAAGTTCAAACAGTGACACGTGGCATAGCGTACAAGTTCGCTCTCCTGTATTATCCCAAAACAGGTCACGTTGCGACATTTGACATAACTCTCTCTCAGAAAATCCAATTGAGGTCAGACCTATCAGGATGGAAAGATGACAGGTCAGGCTACTGCAAAAAACGTTTTCAGACCCTGTGGAGTGAAAATTTCAAAGTTATACCAGAAACAATCAGGTACATATTTCTGTCAAAACAAAATTATTTTTGGAGCACCTTTATTCATGGCTTCCGGAATTTAGGGTTTCGGAGAAAGTTAGAATTTTTGGAATCGGAATCCACGGCTGAATGCTACTCAGGAAAATCAAAATTTAGAGACCAAGATCGAATTTTTTGGTTGGGTAGAAGACCAGTCTTGATTAAACCCTAGCTCGGTATTTTGATCGGAAAGATGGAAAATTAGGGCTTCAGCAAAAGTTGGAATTTTTTAAGTCTATAACCACGGCTGGAAGCTCCTCAGAAAAATAAGAATTTAGATCCTTGGATCAAACCTTTTGATTGAGCAGAAGGGTGGGCTTCGTCAAACCCTAGTTCGGGATCCTGTCCAGAAGATCCAGAAGTTTGAAAGGCAATTTTGAGGGGTCAAATTTTGGAGATTTCAAAATTGAAGTATGCTAGTTTGATCAGCTCAGCAAGACACATCCTTCCATTCATTCAGAAGTGTGAAAGTCAAAGATTGAATTTTTAGGGTTTCTCTAGAAAACTCTAATCAAGATCCAGATGAAGTTTCAGGGGGAGTTGAGGCTAAGGCCTTACATAAGAAGACTACAAGAAGTCTCGACAGGTATGAATCAAGGAGGTTCAGGTATGTCTTGAAATCTGATTCCTGATTAAATTCATAATGTGTTTGTATTCATATTATTTGTTAGTACAATCTTGATTAATGTAAGACTTATCTTATCACCCTAGTAACAGTATGAATGCATGTGAATGATCGAAGACATTCATTGATTAGGGATATATGATTGTACTAATGCATTATGGTGTTGTGTGAGGTTGATGTTGTCTGCTAACAAGATTCAGGTACATCACGAAAGACAAATCAAGTTCCACATGAAGACAAAGACTCATCCATAATATTTGTTCTACTTACGAGGTATGTATGACTTTGATATATTATGCTTAACCTATGAGACATGCAGGTTCTAGCTCAGGATCTCTAAATCATTGAAGAGATTGTTTAGGTATGTTGTACATAACTAAGCAGGTATACTAATCAAGGTATGTTTTCCTATGTCATGTTAGAATCTTACCTTATGTTAGGATCCCTTATATAAGTATACTTGGTATGATTGGTTATGCTTATTAATAAAGTTAATCAAGGGTTTATGCACATTATGTCTCTTATCTTGATTGATGATTTAACTAACCAGAAGAGTACTATGATCAAACAAGAATATGCATGAGTAAAAGAAGACTTCCTTGAAACCCTGAATACTAATGATCATGACTATACATATTCAAGATTATTTAGAATTAGAATGTTTTGAGAATACACTAATGAATGTATGTTTGTGTATGAGATCATGAGGATGACACTAGTGCACACTTGAGCATGCACAGTGGTACAGAATGAATAGAGGTTCAGAAGACATATAGAAGATCAAGCGGGAGGCAACCACACAAACATAAAAGATAAGTATTTGAGTTGTTATTAGAAATAGTAAATGATATTGCTCGTATGCATATTTGTATTCCTAGAATATATCATGCTACTAATATGCATATGATTGGTAAGTTGGACAAACATTCCATTGTTGCTTGTCTAGAATGAAACCTCTTTGCTGACATGCTGAGAGCAGTGCACACTCTCGATAGTATGTTCTGGTAGAGATGGAAGGCATCTAGATAGCCACTGTATGCATATAGGATATGGGAAAGTGTTGTGCCAAAGTATTGGTCAAAATAGTTGCATAACTATGTAAATGATATCTGTATGCATAATAGGTTATCATGTCAATATGATTTGATGATTATGAAGTATTACTAATCATGTACTTAATTTTGATTTGTAGGAAAGATCATGATGAATGATGAACACTGAACAAGTGATGGATGTTCAACAAGAAGATTTACAAATCAAACAAAATATAGAAGGCTAATTGCTAGAAGATTCTCTTAGAAAGAGGAAGAGAATCATGACAGATGTTTGCTCCAAGTGGATAGATAAGACCATTCTCTTAATGGTGTAATTAAAGAAGAAGTGTGAATTAGGTTCTGTATGGGTACCCAGGATTGGTAGTGAATTGATGAGCTTAATGATCATCATGGGTGATGTGGATCTCAACCTTTGCTAGAAGGTTGAATATGGATTCTATACACATATGACATGGATGCAAGAAGGAACTCACCACAGAGTTCGAATGATTTTGAGGCTCATATTAGTAGACCCATCTGACGAGAGATGGCACAGATAGATATGCAGAAGATCACTCAATGCAGAGTGTGAATAACGGATAATTGACAGCTTCATGACAAAGCTTGGGCTTTACCAGAAGTAAAGCTGATCCTAACCTTTACCTTAAGGTTGTGGATGATGAACCTATCATACCATTATTGTGTGACGATGATCTCTTTCTGACAAGGAATGAGAAACAGATCATGAAAATGCCTGCAGAAATGAAAATGAAAGATCTCGGATTAATGCACTAATTCTTAGGTGTAGAAGTATGGCAAGATCCAAAAGGAATCTTTTAAATCAAGGTAAGTATGCTGTGAAGTTTCTAAAAAGATTTGATATGTTGGAGTGTAAAGCCATGGCCACTCCCATGGACTCCAACTTGAAGTTATTAGTTAATGACTCATCGGATTTAGTGGACCTAACCCTATATAGACAAATCATTGGGTCATTGATGTATTTAACAAATACTAGGCCAGATATATGCTTTGCTGTAAATACCCTAAGTCAGTATCTAGTAGAACCTAGAAAGGTTCACTTAATAGCTACAAAGCATGTAGTGAGGTACCTAAAAGGTACATTAGATTTTGGTCTATATTATCTTGGAGGTCATGAACTCCGATTACATGGTTACTCAGATTCTGATTGGGCAAGAAGTGTCTCAGACAGAAAGAGTACATCAGGTGGATGTATAGTCTTGAATCTACCATGATCTCATGGTTCAGCAAGAAATAATCTAGTGTGGCTCTCAGTACTACTGAAGCAGAATATATAGTTGTCTGCTCTGCCAGCTGTGAAGCAGTGTGGATTCAGAAGCTATTATATGGAATGTTTGACTTAGAAATGGATTCCACTATGATTATGTGTGACAATCAAAGCTGCATCAAGATGATAGAAAATCTTGTATTCCACGATAAGTCAAAACACATTGAGATCCGATACTTCTATATACGAGATATGGTGCAGAGAGGAGCTATCAATCTTGAGTATATAAGCACTGAGGATCAAATTGCTGATATCCTGACCAAACCTCTATCTCGAGTAAAGTTTGAACACTTCCGAGACAAACTTGGTGTACTTCAAAAGGACCCTCCTCGAAAGGGGGAGTAGCACAGTATCTGATAACAAGTTCATCTCATCAATGATGAGGTTACCTATTTACTGCATTTAATTACCTAGAATTATTTAGATTTAGGACTCTTATATTTTGCTTTTGATACTAGATATACATGCCTTTGATGTTAGATATACATGCCTTTGATGTTAGATATACATGCTTTTGATGATAGATGTATATATGTTTTGATGATGATGATACATGTTTTGGTTATACATGTTTTGATGATGATGATACATGTTTTGGTTATACATGTTTTGATGATGATGATACATGTTTTGTTATACATGTTTTGATGATGATGATACATGTTTTGGTTATACATGTTTTGATGATGATGATACATGTTTTGGTTGTACATGTTTTGATGATGAGGATACATGTTTTGGTTATACATGTTTTGATGATGAGGATACATGTTTTGTTATACATGTTGTGAGGGGATTGGATCATCCCTGGACTTCCGTCCTAAAGAAGAGCCATAGACGTATGTCTTCGAGAATGAAGTTCTTGGTGAACATGTTGTGAGGGGATTGGATCATCCCTGGACTTCAGTCCTAAAGAAGAGCCGTAGACGTATGTCTTCGAGAATGAATTTCTTGGTGAACATGTGAGGGGATTGGATCATCCCTGGACTTCAGTCCTAAAGAAGAGCCGTAGACGTATGTCTTCGATAATGAAGTTCTTGGTGAACATGTTGTGAGGGGATTGGATCATCCCTGGACTTCAGTCCTAAAGAAGAGCCGTAGACGTATGTCTTCGAGAATGAAGTTCTTGGTGAACATGTGAGGGGATTGGATCATCCCTGGACTTCAGTCCTAAAGAAGAGCCGTAGACGTATGTCTTCGAGAATGAATTCCTTGGTGGATGGTTGAGGATTAAGTCATCCTTGGACGTGGTCCTAAATGTACGGTGGAGGATTAAGTCATCCTTGGACGTGGTCCTAAATGTACGGTAGAGGATTAAGTCATCCTTGGACGTGGTCCTAAATGTACAGTGGAGGATTAAGTCATCCTTGAACGTGGTCCTAAATGTACGGTGGAGGATTAAGTCATCCTTGGACGTGGTCCTAAATGTACGGTGGAGGATTAAGTCATCCTTGGATGTGGTCCTAAATGTACGGTGGAGGATTAAATCATCCTTGGACGTGGTCCTAAATCTACGGTTGAGGATTAAGTCATCCTTGGACATGGTCCTAAATGTACGGTTGAGGATTAAGTCATCCTTGGACGCGGTCCTAAATGTACGGTAAGGATTGGATCATCCTTGGAATTTGGTCCTGTGAACTGAGCCATAGACATGAGGTCTCCAAGAATTGATAGGACTGGATCGTCCCTGGACTTCGGTTCAAAAGGTGCATGATAGGACTAGATCGTCCCTGGACTTCGGTTCAAAAGGTACATGATAGGACTGGATCGTCCTTGGACTTCGGTTCAAAAGGTACATGTTAGGACTGGATCGTCCCTGGACTTCGATTCAAAAGGTACATGATAGGACTAGATCGTCCCTGGACTTCGGTTCAAAAGGTACATGATAGGACTGGATTGTCCCTGGACTTCGGTTCAAAAGGTACATGACTGGATTGCATCATCCTTGGACATAGGTCCTAAAGAGAACTGGATTGATCGTGTGATGACGATGCTGCTGATCGTATGATGACAATGCTGATGACAATGCTGATGATCGTGTGATGATGATGCTACTGATCGTATGATGACGATGCTGTTGACGATGCTGATGATCGTGTGATGACGATGCTGCTGATCGTATGATGACGATGCTGATGATCGTGTGATGACGATGCTGCTAATCGTATGATGACGATGTTGTTGACGATGTTGATGATCGTGTGATGATGATGCTGCTGATCATATGATGACGATGCTGATCATGATGCTGATGATCATGTGATGATGATGTTGTTGACGATGTTGATGATCGTGTGATGACGATGCTGCTGATCATATGATGACGATGCTGATTATGATGCTGATGATCGTGTGATGACGATGCTGATGATCGTATGATGGTGATGCTGTTGATAATGTGATGACGATGCTGATGATTGAGTACTATCAACTCTGATGATGTTGATGTTCCAGTAACTAGTCAAGTTACTGATGATGATGAATTGAAGAAAGCTTCCGATGATATATAGATGATGTAATGAATGACTCCTTGCTCCTGCAGATGTTGTTATAATATCCTTCTCGTTAAGGGGGAGTGTTGAATATTGTAACTTCTAAGAATATTATATTTATACATTATTTATTCCGGAGATGTTCCATCCCTCCGAGGTGATTTTATTATGTATTCGGATATTTTTATTCCTCCGAGAAGTTGTGGTAACTAGGGTTATTAGAACCACCATGTGGGGGTCGGCCCAGTCAGTTATAATAGGGTATTTAACCTAATGGTTAAATACGAGCCTACATGTACTTGTGTAAAATATATGTCAGAGTAGTGTATAAATAGAGTAGGTGTGTTTCTCATTTGATACACACACTCAATTGAGAGAGGCGCACTTGTGGAGGAGAGGTCTGCTATGGTGGAGGAGGAGATCATGTCTTTGGTTTGCATCTTTGTATATTGCTGGTCATCTGTATTGAGGAAGCTTTGCTGGGTTTTCTACCCCATGAGGGTTTCCCAGGATAAATCTGTGTCTCTTGTGTTTATGCTATGCTTGTTGTTTCTTCAGTGATCCTGTATATGCTATTATTGTGAAATGGAATGTAATGCTGCTATTTTCTGTCTTAGCATATTGAATCTTAACATTAAGCACCATTTCATTGAATTTCTATAGTTCAAACTCTAGTCTGTATTCTTTTCAAAAGTTTCCAACCAATGCCCCACTTTTGGAGTAATTTTTGTGCCAAAGAAGCCAAGAATGGAGATTTCACTCCAGTATCAGAATTATAAATTCTCTTCTTTATAATCCCTTATGTCAGGATAATTCTTGATTCACAAAGTAGCCTTAATTAATTGAAACCATTTACACCTGCTATGATGAGAAAGTACTATGTCGATGTCTCATTTTTTGAAGTGGATAAATATGAAGATGAATTGAAGTTTGAACAAGGATAGTTCTTTATCAAGAAGGATGTTTCTATAAATATAATGAAACATAAACTTGAACAATGTTATCACATGTCCCAAATATTTCCATTGCCCATTTCTAGTCAAAGAAGAGAAGATGTCGTCGAAAGCAATTGCTCTTGATCAAATTAATTCCTATGAAATTGATAAGGATGCTACAACAAATTATATAGTGTGGCAATCATGTTTTGTTCATGAAACCTGCTATTCATTATACATAGATGATACTCTAAGTTGTTCACTGTATACGAGACTCTTGGGTTCTCTTTATGAGAAACCCAATGAGTTAGGTGGGTAGAACCAAGTTGGCCTTTGTTGACATGGGTTAAAATCCCCTAAGCAAGTGAACTCTAGCACAAATCAAAGTAGCAGTGGTCTATCTCATCTCCATGGAAAACAAGACACTACATAATTTCTCTACCATAGACACACAAGCTCTTCAAAGATGGTACCAGCTCCATTTCTATTAGAATTTAAAATTATTGTCATTGTCCTTTTCACTCTCAAATAGTTCTCTCACATAAGGGAGCCAAAATGCACTTGAAAAGGATTGGTAATTGAGATCTTCCACCCAACATCAGGGATGGGGACAAACTCATTTTTCCTCCTCCTTTTCAAATGGATTCCCATAAAAAAATAATGAAAATCTTCTGGAGATCAAAACTAAATTGACTGATAATAGGGGCATCTCTTGTTGGAACCCCGACTTTACCCAACAGACAAGTCTATAGAAAATTGAGCTCTTGCCTATTTTATTACAGAGTGTAGGTGAAAAATAACATAATCCACAACATTATTCTGAGGCCATATCGAATAAAATCCCTTGATATTTGCTGCAAACAATTCACAAGCTACAAGAGCATATATAAGAAGGGAATTCAACCCCATCCATTCTATTAATAACGTTTGATGCCTTCGAACCATAATCCAATTCGGATTTAGTCTAGCGAGAGAACTATAGGAAGGAGTATTGGAGCACAAGTCACAAATGTTGCTTGTCCAGGAGTAAACTTCCCCACATTTGAAGAAGATTGTCAATGGGAAGATTCTTAGCAAGACTTCCATTGACGTTTCATCCTAGATGAAGGGTTCGAGTTTACCACTAGATTTGTTTTTCAACAAAGGGGGCTATTGCATCCATAGTTTGAGGGCCCAATTGATCCACAGGTGTTGAAAACCCTGGGTTTAATAGAAAAACTGAGCTGCTTCCATGCAGTTCTTAATATTTTAATATTAATGGTATCTATGTTTGGGGTTTTTCCCTCATTTATTGGAAAAGGTAGATCTGGACTTCCTTTCTCCTTTACCTTTGGCCTATTTTCTTGAATGGAATTAAAACTAGGAAATCCATTTCAAACAATTTTTTTATACCCCCAAAACCCTTTCCTTGATATTCATCATCCACACATCTGTCTCCAAATCCTGTGAAAGGCTGTCAAACATTTAAGAGGATAGATGTGTATACTTTTAACCTCCTATATATCCTCCAAAATGAACAATCCACGACCACATTGAGGATCTAACAATTTCAAAGGCATTCATAATGGTTTATAAACTATCTGTTAACCTCCGAAGTAGTTTTGGTATACAATCACGGTATTAGGAAAAAATATGGAATCTAATAGGGTTAGGACCATTGACGCTATATATGAGATTTGAGTTCGATCATAAGCATTAGTATTTGAGGGTCGACTAGTAATAAATTAATGGAATCATTTTCATAATGGTTTGGGGGAACAAGACCAGCACTTTTGTTAACAAAGTGAATAAAATAATAAAAAATGGGAAGATGTAGGGGGGTTATGAGATAGAAGGGAGAAGGAAAGAGCATAAAATTGGCATATTATGCAATTGCGTCTAACTCTCCAAGTACCATATTACAATGCCTTTGTTCTAAGTCTATTTTCCAACTCCCAACTTAAGCAAGCACGATTGAGTTACACCAAAGTACCAGATCGAACCCTTTCTCAATATCTAATAAACTCCTAAATAGATATTCGACCCATTGGAATCCATGCCACCTCTACTATGAATAGGATGCAAATCCCAAGTGTTGCACCCTCCTTATGTAAATAAATGCCTCAAGTAAACACCCTTTTCCTGGCTAAAATATGTATGAAAGAGGTCTTAAATAGCAGTATTAGATATGACAGCAGTGGAATGTAACCCCTATCATAAATAGTTGAACTCTTCCTTGAATGTGCCCCATTGCCTGCAAGAGTAACTCATCAAGTGGGGGACACTCATGTATTATAAATAGAAGAGTAACTCCTCCAAAACAACTCAGACAGTGGGAAATATCTTGTGCTAAGAATAGTTATGTAGATATCCATTTAATAATCCCTTTTACTACTACCGGGAATGGTATGTAACGACCATTATACTGCTGCCATTAAGGACAAAGATAACATCAAAGGGAACACCCAACAGCTGGTATGTTCAACCCCTTCCATGCATTAGCTTTGAAAGACTAACAATAGGGCATTGGATAAACATATTATGGCATTTGATTTTAATGTTGGTTATGGCATCCTACAGAGTTCATAAATTTGTTCAAGATATTATTGCTCCTACCCAAGCTATGCACACTCACTAGGGGGGCTGATAACACAAATATGACAAATAAAACATAATCACCCCCTATAAATATCATAAATAAATCAATCAACCTATTATCAGCATGATAATGATGCCATACCAATGTGCCAATCCCTGAATGAATGATATCATATAGAGATGAGGATAAAATATCCTAGGTGAAATCCCAAAACATCAAATCCCTATTGCTAAACTACTATGAATAATCTTAAATCCTTTGTCATAGAATGAACCTGTACCAAATCATTTGACCAAATTGCTAGCTCAAAGATACTAAGATGATTCCCAAAATAATAGTGATGTATTGTAGGACAAAACATCTAGGCAAAAGGTGCAAATCAACTCCAGCAAACTAAATATATAATGATATCATTTCTCTAAAGTGCTCACATGACAAGTCCCACATATCAACATATAGAACAATGTGATACTTATGAATAATGTATCATTGAATCATCAATGGTGTTGATGCTATACCATAGGCACTAAACCAAATATTTAAACAGGGCCCCTCCCTCAAAAGCATCACACACACTCATGCTAGCGATAATACGGTTGTTAGGAATCCATGTCTTTACCTTGTTAGTATGTTGTTGTTGGACGCATATGCTTTGTAAGTCGTCCCGTAGTATTTGTTGATCAATAGTTTGTGTTATTGTTGTTGGCGCATATGCTTTGTAAGTCGCCCGTAGTATTGTTGATCCATAGTTTGTAACGGCCCATGGTTTCGACCCATAGTATTGGCGCCTAGAATTAGTATATAAGTGTGTGTTGAGACCGATGAAGGCACGGTGAAGTTATTTGTATTGAGCTTGCTCATAGGAGGTTGCCCCCTCGAAGTGGCCTATGATCAATATAAAAGTGATTCTGAGTTCTGTCATTTTTGGTATTTCGCATATTCGTATTAATTTATTGTTGCAGGTGCCTCACATCTGGTATCAGAGCACTTTCTTGGGCTCGCTGGGTGAAATTTCTGCCAAATTTTTTTTTCGCATCTGTTGCAGGTTCGGATTTGGGAATAATCCCTATCCGCTTAACTGTGGGAAGTACTTGGGAATAAGCCCTAAAACTCATTGTGAGGAGTACCACATGAACCCCGAAGTAGCTGGCCCATTGAGAGGACCTGCCAGCGAAAAGGGCAACGACCCCTACCTGATTGACTAGTTCCCACCCGTGAGGTAAACCAAGAGCTGTCGTTTGTGGCAAAGCGGTTATCAGTTTTACCTGAGCCGTGGAGTGAGGGGTACTGCCCCAATACGCAAGCCGTCAGACAACATTGGTGGCCGAGTGAAAACCCTGAACTGTTAGGAAGCCGCACATACCTGGGGTCCATATCTACTTTCAGCTGAACTATTGTCGATCACTGCTGCGCCGTTTCAGATCCATTTTGCAAGCTGTTCCAGATCCAGCCATTCGGCGTTGTTCCAGATTCCTTCTGAGCCGTAGCCGCTCCAGTCTGTAAAAATAAAAAAATAAAAAAATAAAAAAAAATCCGAGCCGTAGACCCCTTGTTTTACCTCTATTTCCCTTGAAATTTTCAGGGAACCCCTGTCATTCCATTCTGCATATTTCATTCCTGAGGACCCTATCCCCAATTCCCCTTCCTACAGCCCGAAATCCCACATTTGTCTATTTTTAGGGTTTGCCATAACTTCCTCCGATTTCACCCAATCACCTTCAAATTTTACCACAGTGTTCCTTTATGAATTCTGCTTCTTTGTTCCCCTCTGCCAAATTTTCCCATTCTTTCACCCCGCTTCTGAAATCCTCATTTTTGCTTCCCTGTCTATCCAATAGTGTCCAAAACCTAGTCAAACCCCAATTACCCTTCTGATTTTTTCCCAAATACAAATTTTCCCTTACTGAAGTAGTTCCTGTTTTTGTTTTCCTACCCAGTCAGATAAAAAATAAAAATAAAAAAAATCCTGGTTATGGTTGTCACCCGTGCAGGAGCAAAAACCATGGAGGAAGCACTTGCAGCCATCCAAGCCAAACTCCAGGATCTGGATGAAAAATTTATCGGTCTCCATCTTGAAAATTCAGCTATGAACAACAAACGACAGTCCGAGTCTTCAGTAGACAATGGGTTCTCTTCTTCCAACAATTTCCGTGGTCTGAAGCTTGATTTTCCTCACTTCAATGGTACCGATCCAACTGGATGGATCTATTGTGCAGAACAGTATTTCAGTATGCATAATACTTTTGATGTCAACAAAGTTCCATTGGCATCCTTTCATTTGGAACAGGAAGCTCTTCAATGGTACCGTTGGTACATCAAGGCTCATCCAGAGGCCAACTGGCCAGACTTTGCTAGCTCCTTTTGCAACGATTTGGTCCTAGTGCTTTTGATGACTTCATAGGAGCCCTCACTAAACTTCGCCAAACTGGCAGTATGAGAGAGTATCAAACTGAATTTGAGAATCTGGCCAACCACACCGAAGGATTGTCTGATGAATTTTACCGGAGTTGTTTTATCAGTGGTCTAAAGGATGCCATTTGCTCTGAGGTCAAAATGTTATGTCCCAACACAATGATGGAAGCACTCGGGTTGGCTAAGTTAGCAGAAGACAAGAGCAGCCCAACAATGCTCCAAGCCCACTTTTGTTCCCTTCCGAAATATGGGTTCTCAGCGACCACCTATACCACAGGCTCCTCGACCGACTCCTATCAAGCGTTTGTCTGAAACAGAGATGCAAGCACACAGAGAAAAGGGGCTTTGCTATAATTGTGATGAGAAATTCACTCGGGGACATAGATGTGTTCAACAAAAGATCTACCTCCTGGATGTGGAGTCTCCGCCTTCCTCTGAAATGGGTGACGAAGATCCAGAAACACTGGATGCTCCAGTCGACATTCAGGAACCGCCTATTGACCCTCCATCTCAGGATGACCAGCCAGAGATATCTTTCCATGCTTTAGCTGAAATCACCACCCCCCAAACAATGCGGGTCAGGGGTTACTTCAATAAGCTTCCTCTTACAATCCTCATTGATTCTGGTAGCACTCATAATTTCATTGACCCTCGGATCGCCAAACAAGCTGATTGTTTTATCCATCCTTGCTCCAACTTTGAAGTCATGGTTGCCAATGGGGGAACCTGGGAAGTGTTGAAATGTACGTATCTCTATCGGAGATTATACCTTGCGCTCTGACATGTTTTCCTTGCCCTTAGGTGGATGTGATGTGGTTTTGGGCGCTCAATGGCTACGCACACTCAACCCTATCTTATGGGATTTTGCCGAACTTTGGATGCAGTTTTCCCTCAATGGACACAAACACACATTGACAGGATTACAACCAGGTTCTCTCAGCATCATCAGTTCACATCGCATGGAAAAACTCCTCAAGAAGAATTCACATGGTGTCATCGCTCAGATCCATTCCATCCAGATGCAACCATCAGCGGTCTCCACTACTCCTTTGGATCTACAACAAATTCTGGATCGATATACAGGTGTCTTTGCTGAACCAGTGGGATTACCACCTTCCAGGCTAGAAGAACATCGTATTCAGCTCCTTCCTGGCAGCGTTCCTCCCAACAGCAGGCCCTATCGCTACCCATTTCACCAAAAAACAGAGATTGAAATGCTCGTTCGGGACTTATTGAAGCAAGGTATTATTCGCCCAAGCACTAGTTCCTTTTCTTCTCCAGTTATTCTTCTCCACAAAAAAGATGGGTCATGGCGCCTCTGCATTGACTTCCGAGCACTTAATCACCTCACCATCAAGGATAAGTTTCCAATTCCTATTGTTGATGAGCTTCTTGATGAGCTTCATGGGGCTCACTTTTTCTCCAAGTTGGATCTTCGTTCTGGGTATCATCAAATTCGGGTTCATGAGGATGATATTCCTAAAACAGCTTTCCGCACACATGATGGCCATTATGAGTTTTTGGTCTTGCCCTTTGGCCTCACTAATGCTCCTTCCACATTCCAGGCCTTAATGAATAAAATATTTTGACTCTACTTGCAGAAATTCATTCTGGTATTCTTTGATGATATCCTCATCTACAGTAAAACATGGGATGAACATCTCCAGCATCTGGATCTTGTCATGCAGCTTTTCTCTGACCATCATCTCCATGCCAAGCAGTCTAATGTGTTTTTGGACAAAAGGAAGTTTAGTATCTCGGGCACATTATCTCAGCACAAGGGGTTCGCGTGGATCCTGCCAAAATCGATGCCATGAACAATTGGCCACATCCTCAGACACTCAAGAGCCTTCGTGGATTTTTGGGGTTGACTGGCTACTACCGCAAGTTTGTCAAGGATTATGGGAAGATTGCAGCTCCATTAACTGCTCTATTGAAAAAAGATGCTTTTACATGGACACCTATTGCTCAGTGTGCATTTGACAAACTAAAACAAGCTATGTGTACTACACCTGTGCTAGCTATGCCCGATTTTTCTAAGCCCTTCACTATTGAGAGTGATGCTTGCGGCAATGGACTTGGTGCTATTCTCCTTCAAGATGAACACCCCATTGCGTTCACCAGCAAATCCCTTTCAGGTAAGAATTTAGCTGCCTCTACCTATGAGAAGGAAATGATTGCTATTTTGCATGCAGTACAGAAGTGGCGTCCGTACCTATTAGGGAATCATTTCTGCATCAAGACTGATCACCAGAGTCTGAAATATTTCTTGGACCAGCGTGTCTCCTCCCCGGCACAACAGAAATGGGTTAGGAAACTCATGGGTTATGACTATGAGATCACTTAGAAGAAGGGTAAAGACAATATTGTGGCAGATGCTCTTTCTCACACATTTGATGCCCAAGGTTCTCTTTCAGCTATTTCTATGCCTGTTCCAAATTGGTTGCAATCTATTCAAAAGGGTTATGTCAATGACTCTTCCTTATCTCAGATCATCCAACGCTTGACCAACAATCCTTCTGTTGTCCCACATTACTCTTGGGATGGTGCTTCTCTGCGATACAAGGGTCATCTGGTGCTTCCCCAGAGCACAGATCTTCAACAGGCTGTCTTCTATGAACTCCATGCTTCTCCATCGTCCGGGCACTCTGGGTTCCTCAAAACATATGAACGAGCACAGCGTAACTTCTTTTGGCAGGGCATGAAAAGGACAATTCAACAGATGGTGGCCGAATGTGATACCTGCCAGCGCAATAAGGGTGAAACAACACTCCTTCTAGGATTGCTTGAACCCTTTCCCATACCTACACGGATTTGGATAGATATTTCTATGGATTTCATTGAAGGGCTCCCTAAATCTGGCGGGAAGACAATGATTCTCGTTGTGGTTGATCGTCTCTCCAAATATAGTCATTTTTGTGCTCTCAGCCATCCCTATACAGCCTCCTCCGTCGCTCAAACTTTTATGGACCAGATCTTTCATCTTCATGGCATCCCTTTTTCCATTGTCTCGGATCGTGATGCGACTTTCACTAGTCATTTTTGGACAAAACTATTTCTCCACACTGGCACCAAACTGAAGATGAGTTCAGGGTATCACCCACAAACAGATGGTCAGACTAAAATTGTCAATAAATGCTTGGAAACGTATCTTTGTTGCTTCACCTCGGAACAACAACATCAGTGGGCAAAGTTGCTCCCTCTCGCTGAATGGTGGTACAATACCTCTTACCACACTGCCTCTAAAATGACCCCATATGAAGCAGTCTATGGTCAGGCACCTCCAGCTCTTCTTCCATACACCCCCACCAGTTCACCATTTCAGGAAGTTGACATGGTCCTTCGCAACCGCGATCAGATTCTTCGCATTTTGCGGGACAATCTTCACATGGAAAGAAATCGCATGAAGCAACAAGCTGATCAGCACCGTTCGAAGCGCACTTTTCAAGTCGGCGATATGGTTTTTCTTTGTCTCCAGCCGTACAAACAATCCTCCTTAAAACTCAAAGGGCGTCATAAGCTTGCTCCAAAGTTCTATGGGCCATATCGGATTCTTCAGAAGATTGGGTCTGTTGCTTATAAGTTGGAACTTCCTTCTTCTTCCCGCATTCATCCAGTCTTTCATGTCTCTTGTCTGAAGAAAGTTCTTGGCACCAACATCAACGGCCAAACGATTTTACCCGAACTGGATAATGAAGGATCCATCCTTTTAGAGCCAGAGGCCATCCTCAATTGGCACACGCGTCATCTTCACTCTCGCTCTATCATAGAGGTCTTAATTCAGTGGCACGGCATGCAACCAGAGGATGCTACATGGGAACCACTCCTTCAGATTCAACAACAATTTCCACATCTAAAGCTTTGAGGACAAAGCTTTTTTTAAGGGGGAGGGGATGTTAGGAACCCATGTCTTTACTTTGTTAGTATGTTGTTGTTGGACGCATATGCTTTGTAAGTCGTCCCGTAGTATTTGTTGATCAATAGTTTGTGTTATTGTTGTTGGCACATATGCTTTGTAAGTCGCCCGTAGTATTGTTGATCCATAGTTTGTAACGGCCCATGGTTTCGATCCATAGTATTGGCACCTAGAATTAGTATATAAGTGTGTGTTGAGACCAATGAAGGAACGGTGAAGTTATTTGTATTGAGCTTGCTCATAGGAGGTTGCCCCCTCGAAGTGGCCTGTGATCAATATAAAAGTGATTCTGAGTTCTGTCATTTCTAGTATTTCGCATATTCGTATTAATTTATTGTTGCAGGTGCCTCACAACGGTCAATAGCTACCTAACCATCACTATGACTAGAGAGCATATCGTAAGGGTAATGCTAGGGAAGAAGTTTGTGTCCATAAATAGCCCCTATATCATGTGAAATGATACATCGGTGATAACATATATACCTGCCTCTAGCAAGTGAAACTATGAATGAACTCACTAAAGTGAACTCATGCTATGAGGGGTAGCACACCATTAACAAAATCCCATGCAACAATTAAATACAGTGCATCTTCTAAAAAATCTCATACAACCATTAATACAATATTAAACAAAAAAATTTAAAATGACACGCACAAAGGAAATCCATCACATATGAACTACATATTTACACTAGAAACCCAAACAATAAAATTACCATTCAATGGTTGTTCAGTTCTCTATTTTGGCAATCTCTAGTTACAATGCAAATCCTAGCTCGCTAGCATTCTCCCTATCTTACCAACAAAGAAAAAAAAATCCCTTTGGGAGTAAAATTATGAGAGGTTATAGGAAGGTTAGGGGGTAATGGGAAGGCTAATGTATGCTAATGTGGTCATAAAAGCTCCAAAGTTGCTCAACATATGTGTCTGGGTCCATCGCCAACCAAAATGAGGTGTCAACCCAAGTGTCCAACCTCCAAGGTATATATCACTTGGTCCCAAGCTCCAAGGGCTAAGTGCTCTCCTTCAAGTGCCCAATGCTCCTCCTCCTAAATAGGTTCCTCCCCTAATCAAGCAACTGACACGTCCATTGTGTAAAACCAATGGGTTAGTTATCATGTCAATTAGGCTAACAACCTCCTAGGAAAGGACACCATGGCTCTACTCTAGCTAAGGTCAAACATCCACCCAAACTAAGCCATCCAAATGTCCATGAAGCATTGTCAAGGAGCTATGAGACATAGCGCTCTCCTAGCAAGGTGAAAACACTTTTGGAGTAATCCCAAAAGCTAACAACTGTGAGGGTCTCTCAGATGAATTCTCCAAATCATGTAAATATTTTAACTGATGGTGTGTATCAATAGATAACCTCCCACTTATTTACAAAAAAAAACCAATAGATAACCTACCACTTGTGACTAATCAATGTTTATGTGTATACCATCACAAAGCTTGTCGTAATTATCATTTAACACATCTCTTATATATTGATATCTTTGAATTGGAATAAAAATTAGATTATAACTTTAAGTTATAACAATGGTGTCGATTCCAATCCTAGGTCACTTCTGTTGTGACAGATCAATTGCAAATCACCTCCACTATTTGTCAAGGCTAGAATTCATGGAGAGTGGATTTGCAAGAGGTTATTGATTAATTTAGGCATACAAGTAGTGATATTGCATTCAAAGTTTCTTGCTTGATTTGCATGCTTGCTTACCACTTATTTACTTGCTATTTTATTTCTGATATTTCCTAACAACAATTTTGTGTGTTAGTTGAGATCAAACATATCCAGTTGATACCTTAGAATAATCAAGTAGGAATACTTTGTTCTTTCCAACAAGGAACCTCTAGGTGATTACACACCCTTTGGGGTATAGTATTAGTTAGGAGTGATCCAAATTTAATCCTGTACATATAAATGTAATATTTTGCTTCTATTAAAAAAATACTTAGCAATGGAGCTGGAACTAAGCAAAAAGCTGTCAAACAATATTTTTAAAGACAACTTCATTTTGATGGGAAAATTTTCAATGTCATGTTTTGTTTAAAGGCCAATAGTTTCCCAAGACAAGCATGTCGAGAATGACCCTTATTGGGCATCATTGGTTCTATTGTAATATCTACAATGATGATGTTTTATCCTAATTTTCTAAGTATTTTTGCCTAAAAAACATTAAATTTTAGAAATGATACAAGCATCAGGAAAATAAAAACCTACCCAGGAATAACATTGCTCGCACCTGGCTAGCTTGCTAGTTCTCCAATAGTACATACAATTGATCCTTGTGAAATTCCTTTCCTCAAAATTTTATATCTGCTACCTTCGTTTAGATGCTCTTATAGATATTTACAAAGTTTCTCCACAATTAAGATAGCTTCTGTGGCTGTTGGCATTGGGTCATTATGCATTGACTTTGGTATTGTGCCTTTTGTCTTTATGATCCCTTGACTGTAACCTACAAGGAAAAACCAGATTGATATGCTTAGTTTTATATGCATTAAATTTGCATAGCCAATGATTATTGTTTCTCAATTTCTCTTGTAACTAATGGAGGCAAAGTTGCAAAAACATTATCTTATTTACTGCCCTCTATAAGGTCCCTAAGAAAGGAGAATGTATCCTAACCTTACCAACAAAATAAGTGCTTACTTTTAAGCGTATTTGCACTGATATTCCCACTACAACTCTCAGGGGAACACCATGTCCCTCTAGCACTGGACCTTTCTCTATATGAACCTGTTTCATTCGAAATATTTTGTTCACATCTAGACATGTAAACTTTCCGCTCTTAGAATTAAACAATAATAATGAAGCCTTGCAAGAATGACCTATATTAAGTTTATGTTTCTATAGTCAGACCTCAATATAAACCCAAGCGCTAACAAGGGATCATATTTGACTTGAAGCAGACTTTCTTTTGTGCCATCAAAAGCATTATCTCTAAGTGCATCCTGAATTGTCAATCCACTACAAAAGTATTGAGAAATACCAATTTTCTTTATGAATTCCTGGAGCAACGTTTGAGGAACACCAAACAACAAGTTGGAGAAACGTTTGAGAAACACCAAACACAAGTTGGAACAGCGTTTGAGCATCTTTATGGAAGCTTGCAATTTAGCATGCATATATAAGTTTGTTAAACGCTTTATCAAAGTGTTTTCAACCATATAATGAGAACATTGAGCCAATAATCCTTAGAGTTGAGCTTTGATCATATGAATCGATTATCCATTATTTTAGTTACCAAAGGGCATTGCCACTCTCTTATTCTTGCACACACTTTTATCATTTCTTATAGTCACAAATATTATGGTAGACATGGCACCTTCCAATGTCACTGGCATAGAGGATGCATCACGTGTAGAAGCATAGAGCCAATTCTTTTAGCATCAATAACAAGTGATTCAACAATAGAAAAAACCCTAAACTAGGAGGTGGCATTTCCTTACCAATTTAGGAGGAATTCTTCTCCTCCTTTCTATGCGCGGTCCTGTGGAGGTATCCTCTGATACCGTTAATGTATCCTATGGGGGTCTCCTCTAATGCTGGTAATGTCTCTTGTGGCGATCTCCTCCAATGTTGATAATGTCTCCTCATCCTCCCGTAGCCCAAGTTGCTCTAGTCTCTTCTCCTTTATGAACAAGGGATCCTCTACTCTCTTCTCCTCTGCACACAGGGGCTCATGTAGCTTCGGAGGGGTTTCGTGACATAAGGAAAGGCACACCTAGTTATGGTAGTGTTTTTGTTGTATTATGTTTTTTGGTGTTATGTTATTTTTGGTTATATTTGTGTGCAAATATTATAATATATTTTAATTTATATATATATATATATGTTTTGTAATAATAATAAAAAAATATATTGTAAATTTTTATATATTATATTTTTTTAATATATATTTAATGATTGAATAAAATGTTTATGGGGATATTGGTCAATGTAGCATGGTAAAGATTGAGATCATGTGAATTGAATCTATAATTTTGAGTGCACATAATGACGACAATATTGCACTTACCAAATAGGTTTGAGGCCAATGAACACATCGACCAACATCGGGAGCTGAAGGGACCTCACTGGATGTCTTGAAAGAAGAAAGTGTTTTCGAGTGACACAGGGGGCTATCTCATGAATCCATCTACAGTGTTACAATTTACTAAATTAACACTGCACATGAATTCAGAAACCTCCTAGAATCCATCTACAGTATTAAAATTTAGTAAATCGTACACATTCATTGTCAAAATTGTAATTTTCCATTGTCAGAGTGACACAACTAAAAATGACTAACATAAACGACTAGTTCATATTCTTAGTTGTTATTAGCTAGTCATATTTGTATTCCTGTGACTAACTTAGTCATTTACGTTAGTCATTTTTATTTTAGTCACTTGTTATCTAGTCATATATTTTATCATGTGACTAAATTAGTCGTTTATCTTAGTCGTTTTTTGCTGGCTCACTTAAAATTGCTCAATTTTGGTCATTTATCCCTTGAAAAAATTGTGGTGACTAAATATTTTAGTCACCTAATCACTTATCTTTAATTTTGTACTAGTGATAGACTTTTGGAAAAACAAAAAAATAAACATCAAAAAGCAATATTAGAGCTACCTACACAACTTTTTGGAATATGGTGTAAGAAGATGAAATGTAGACAATCAGATTACCTTCCGGAATATATAAATATTATTTATAGAAATTAAGTATAACTCCCAGAAAATGGGGATCTCCTAAGGTTGGTATGTTATTTTTTTAAGAAAACATAATGAATATGTTTGCGTTGGGCCCCGGGTTTGGTATGCAAATGGTGGAATTTTGTGAAAAAAATTATATAGAGTTGTAGATAACAGGCCTTTCTAGTGCAGAGTTATTTTTCCATATTTATTTATGTTAATTTTTTTTAATTAAGGAAGTCAGCCAAGCCCTAAAATTACTAGGTCGATCGTTGGGCCCTGACATCATGGTCTTAACATAATAAATGGTCTTTTTTTTTTTTAGGATGTTGGTGTTTGTGTATACTTGTGCGGGTTCTTTTCCGTTCTCAAAATAGGCGAGCCAACCAAAAGTTATATACGAAAGAAATAACCTATAGAATTTTTGTGTAAGATTGATGTTAGTGCAATTAAGATTAATTAAAAAATAGAAACCAATAATAGATTTAATAAAAAATTACATATTCGGAATCTGCACACATAGTTCTACAAGTGTGTGCAATTTCATTAGCAGTGGACAAGTGTAGCATACAACACCATTTTCATTAAATTTGGACAAATTAGGCAATTTTTGGACTAAGAAAGTGTGAATTTAGGCTTTGAAAGTGTCAATATCAACCTTTCTAAAGTGCAAAAACAGGTTCTAAAAGTGGCAATATTGGCTTTGAAAAATGCATTTTACTATTTGAATAGTGTGTTTTTTGACTACTTATGAACCTTAAAATTGTAGTTTTTTGTTATAAGACTATGAATTTCAATTCATAAAGTGTGAATTCCAAATAAAAAAACTATGAATTTCAATTCAAAAAGTGTGAATTTCAAATTAAAAAATGCAAATTTTTATTTGAAAAGTGTGAATTTAAAATCAAAAAATGAAAATTTTCATTTGAAAAGTGTGAATTTGAAATAAAAAAATGCAATTTATGATTTGGAAAGTGTGAATTTCAAATAAAAAAATGCAATTTGTTATTTGAAAATTGCAATTTTCATTTTTAAATGTTCAAAATTTTAAGATGAAAAGTCCAATGTCTAAAATATTCACTCATTGTTTGAATAGCCAGTCAATCGGCTAAGTTATAACATATAAAAATGGTTTGTCTCGACTTCTGTTTTCCGACAAGAAGGATCGGCTGCCCCTTCTTTTCGTAGTTAATTGTGAAAACATTTATCCACTAATTCAGATATATTCATAATGGAGAACACGAGAAGGGTCGACCGACCCTTCTTCTTACAGTGTCGAGCTATTATGAAAATAATATTGGGAATACGAAGGGTCGGATGACCTTTCAATTACGAGGCAATTTCAAAAATAGAACACCTTGGAAGTTTTAACATATAAAAATGGTTTCTCCCGACTTCCGTTCTCCGACAAGAAGGATCGGCTGCCCCTTCTTTTCGTAGTTAATTGTGAAAACCTTTATCCAACAATTCAGCTATATCCGTAGCAGAGAACACAAGAAGGAGCGACCAACCTTTTTTGCAGTGTCAAACCATTATGAAAAGAATATTTGGAATAAGAAGGGTCGACCGACCTTTCACTTATGAGGTAAATGTAACAATAGAACACCTTGGAGAAAGAGCGGCCGCTCTTTCTCTGAGAATATTTCCACTTGCCAACAAATTCTTTGAAGCAAAACGTCTAAATTTTGTTGTTTAAATGTTGATATCTAGTATCCCAGGGTGACACATGGAACAATCATATTGTGACATGTGGCATATTTGATTTGGCACATTGAGTATTGAAAATATAGTTTAATTATAATATTGGCTCGTATAGAATATTTTCTCCTCTGAGCACCATTGAATCCATGCTACGTTTTATTCTCTATTAAACACTATGTTTTAAATATGCTTGGGTGAACTGCAAGAGGATGTGAATAATTATAGTAGCATTTGTGCTCTTGCACTATCACTGCCTCTCTAGCTGCTATTCATTCACGTGACCTTGCAATCATTGAGACCTATGGATTGGAAATATTGGCACCTAAATCCTCCAAAACCAAAGGTATCGAAGGAAAAGACCGTGTTTTGATGTTTTGTGCCTATGTTTCATGTTCTAATCGGCCATCAAACCCAAATGGTTTCATGCACCCAACTTATGAGATATTGAAAAATATAAATACCTGGCAATTGAAAAACTAGATTTAAATGTTATGTTACAGATTTATTATTAAGACATAAAAATCAGTAGAAATTCTTCCTGGCAATTGAATTTACTTCGATCTTTCAACTTTTACAGAGATTGGGCTCTTAATACATTTCACGACTACGAGCTTGAGCTCACAAACACAGACTCTTTTACTACAAGATTTATATTAATTTTTTTTTTACTAATTAGACATAAAAATCAGTAGAAGTTAATAATTATGGGTTAAAACAGTGGAACTTCGTCTCATTACACATAGATGAAATTTACTTCGATCTTTCACCTTTTACATAGCTTGGGATCTTAATACATTTCAGGACTACGAGCTTGAGGTCATAAACACAGACTCTTCTACTACAGAGAATTTATAGACTTTATTTTGGCTTCAACTAGAAGCTATACTTTATTTTTGCTTCCACTAGAAACTATGAGTCACATTAGAGACAAATCCTGGTCTTGGGGCTTCAACAGTGCTCGAAATGCCCATATATCATGCTGTGGTGAGGATCTGTCAGGGAAATGTTGTCGAAATGCTCATATATCACGAAGAGAGCAACCATAAGACTCCATGACTTCCTTTGTATTTCTGATAAAACAACAAAGGAAATGGAATAGAGGCGGTAAATAAGAGTTCCATAACTTCCCGAAGATTTCATTTGGTTGTGATACCGGGTATGATTTAGTCTTTATATAGTGAACTGGTGAATTGACTTGGATGTTATAGATGGGGAAGGATAATTATGGAGGGATGGTGGTAATAGATATGATCTGTACTGACTGTATATTTTTCTAGAGTATAGGTATGATCTATACCGACTGTATAGATATGATATCTACCGACTGTAGTAATTGTAGATGTATCACTCCAATACATGCCTTGAGAAAGGAATGTATGCCGACATGGCGATGGTTTATACAATGAAATTTTGAAATGGTGGTTATCACATGTGTGAAGAATATAATCACATCATGCTTTAGTCGAAATTATGTCTTGTCACAAACACCAAGATCACCACCATCATTTACCATTAGCGCCATCGGGATTCGAGACAAACATTTATTATATGTTCTAATTAAGCTTGTGATTTGGTTTCTTAAATGTAGTGGAATATTATTTTATATTCTGTTAATTGTAATGTTGTGATTTCTCTGTTATTTAATTCTATAATATGTATGTTTGAAAAGAGAACACTTAAAATTATGAGAACTGTTTGAAAAGAAAGCACATAAAATTTGAATATTTTAATGCCCATCAAAGGGATTTAGACTTTGAAAGCGTGAATTTAGACTTTGAAAGTGTGAATATCAATTTTTCTAAAGTGCAAAAACAGGTTCTGGAAGTGGCAATATTGGCTTTGAAAACTATGTTTTTCTATTCGAATAGTGTGTTTTTTTTACTACTTATGAACCTTAAAATTGCAGTTTTTTGTTATAAAACTATGAGTTTCAATTCAAAAAGTGTGAATTTCAACACTTAGCCAAATTTTTGTTCTTAATATGCAAAACAGAACAACCCTTTTCTCATTTTTGCAGGCTTGTATTTCACACATGTGAACTCCAGAGGTAACTTTGATCCCATAAATAGATAGCTAATTCGTCACTTAGCATGTGAGCTCAACACTTAGCCAGATTTTTGTTCTTTATATATAAAATACTTTTGTGTTTAATATGTAAAGTACTTTTGTTCTTAATATGTAAAATACAATGAGTTATATTCAGAAAGATATATTCATCATTTGACCATATTTTTTTATAAAATACTTCTCTATAATTGTATTGAAGCATATACATGGATTTATTCAAAAGGCTGTGCAGAACCATTCATTACAAAAATGAGAGCCTAGGAGCATAAATAGCTTCCCCAGTATGGCTCTGTAAATTTAAAAAATTCCAAAATTGATGTAAAAACTCATCCAAGAAGGGATCTCTTCTACAAAAAATTATGCCACTGAACAGAGGTTTCCTCAACATTTATCGTGTCCACAGAGGGGGATTCTTGGCAGTGGCTACACTGTGACATCATGGCCATCTTCAAAATTTCATCTTTTATAAAATCCATTGTCCCCATAAGTTCAAACAAATTGTGTTCCAAATCATCAATTCTGGAGTTGTGACACGTTGATTGCTGAGAGATATACCTCATGTGGTCGGTTGACTCTTTGTGTGCTTTGATGCCCAAGCAGACTGCCTCATAAATCTTTAGCAGGTGTTTTTTGAAGTCTTCCACACTGGACCTTACGAACATAACTCTGTCAGCAAGGCCCTCCATTGAACTGAGAGAAGAGGTCAGACAATGGACCGAATCGAGGGATCTACTCAAAGTTTGAAATAAAACTTCGATCCGCCAATAGTTTCCATTGTTTAATCCACCAATCGTCTTATGAACATGAGAGACTCTGCGACCACCACAGGTTATATTATCCTCTTGCTCCTTGGTGGTCCATAATGCTCGTCGAACTGAAGTTTACTTTTGGAAGTAATTGTAAATAAGTAACTTTACATATTTACGTTAGTATCATCATAGTAGCATTATACAAAAACTATTATATTTTTTTTAAATAGAATCATTCTTATGTTTATTTTTTTTAATAGAAACATTCTTTTTTGTTTTGTTTTTTTAAATAGAAACATTCTTTCGTTTTGTTTTTTTAAATCGAAGCATTATTTATTTTTTCTTTTCTTTTAAATAGAATGAAATATCATAAAAAGAATGAAAGCCATTATTATCGAAGCATTCTTTCCTTTTGTTTTTAATCAAAGCATTTAAAAAGAATGAAAGAATATTTTTTAAATAGAAACATTCCGTTAACACCCAAATCGTACCTCCAGGGTTGTGGAGAGACAGAATCGAGGTAACCACTAACCACTTTGGACTAATGCTACTGACCCAACATAGTCTGGAGGGCTCTCTCTACAAATATCTTGAAAGACTGGAAATATTCAAAGGCGTAAATAGTGAACAAACATAATAGCCTTCATTACTCAAACAATATTCAATTAAAACATTTACAGAAGATCAGATTTCTGATGGGACAAATTGTGTGAAAATGTTGGAGGGATAATCACAAGGGAAAAACAATTGGGTGATGGATTCAAGGCCTTACACATAAATCAAATAACAGTGCCATAGTGTGGAATACTCTAATAGAGGAAAGGTAGCCACCCGCTCGCTGTCGTACTATTTCTTTTCTGGAGGTAAAAGAAGAAAATAAGAACAAACCATTGATATGAGCATCCAACAAAGATGAATTCAATATCAACTTTAGTAGCAATATTTAGTGAATATCTGAGATAATAACCAAAGCTTGTTTCCAAGAATTCCAAATTATTATACACTGATCTCAGACATGAAATGAAAAACATAATGTAAAGGTATAACATGAAGCACATGCACGTAGAGAAGAAGGAAAAAACTGACTACAAGTTAGAGTGACACAAGAATATCTGCAAAACAGTCTACCATAGGCACTGCACATGGTATTAATATGAAAGTCTCAAAACTTCGTTAGCCCCTCAGGCCTTAGCCGAATGATTTTCCAACCCTTATTTTTTTCTATTACAATGCTTATATAGGCTCTCAGCCTTGAATTGACTCTTAGGAAATATAAAAAATTACGCTGCCACCTTGACAACTCCAAATCGGGAATATTACATATGTTTCAAGTTTACAACAGAATGATTACGACGGGAAACAAAAATACCATGAGCAGGGCGCCACCTCACTCTGAGGTCTTCAATTGGCTTTCGAATCAAAGAAGTTCTCTATCTTCAGAGAGCTGTCATCCTGCGATTCGTCTGCTGGGGTGGAAGGTGTTGCTTCGTCAGTGGGGATCATGAAGTCTTTGAACATATCAGTACCCTGTTGGAATCCCTGCTCCTCTTCAGGAGGCTCTTCCTTTATTCGACGTCGGACTCTCTTGGACACCTATCGCCCTTTGGGCTCTTCATCTTTGCTAGCTGAGCTGGAATCTACGTGGTCGAATACCATAGGAGACGAAGGAGCATGCTCTTCCTCCACCTAGGACCATCCCTGATCTGGAATGAAAACCACTCCAGGTTCCTGCCTTTTCTCCATAATCCAACTCTAACTGAAAGATGCCCAAACTGCCAAGTGCACCACCTTCTCTATATACCAGTTTAGAACAAGGGACGTAAAGACCATATTCATAACCGTTGTGACGATGAGAGCAGCTACGTGTGGTCATAATCGCCATGATAACTTGATCGAACCCATTAATCAAGTACAATGATTCCCAAGTCTTGAGCTGACCCAAAACACGCTTGGAAAATATATCCAGATAGACGGCGAAGCACATGACGATGCTGAGGTGCCCTCCATTGCATCGACAATCATTTCGGTGGCAATAGAGATGCCTTCACGTCGCCTATCCCTATGGCCTTATCCACACCACAAAAATTCACCTCATTTCTCCTCTATATGCCGAATGACGTGGGTCACATCACTTCCATAGCTTCTCAGGCCACCCATCTGTCTGCACAAGTAACTTTCCTTCTGCCCACACCTCTATCACCTGCTGCTCCGGCCCCTTTATCTCCATCGCTGACCAAACCATAACCTTCCTTGCTTGTTAGCACCATACAAGCGCTCATATCACTTGGTCTCTTCAACCCTTTGAGGTTTTGGTTGTACCCACGGAGAAAACCCATCTCGGAGTAGTGACAACAGACCTCCTTAAAAAATCCCCGTCTCTGAGAACAACATAACTTTGACAGATGCGACAAAGGGCGGACGGCCACTGAAATCCTCCATCCAAGCCTGAACCCTTATTTCTTTCCTAGTTGCAGGTATAGAACGTCGAACTTCCGAACCAGGCACCTTCAAACCTTATGCTCTAGAACTGTTTAACCCTAACCTTCCTAGAAACTGGTTCTCGGTTTGCTCTCTTTTATGCAAACATACTTGGATTTGCTAACAATGGAGGTTGTAAGGCCTCACCTGTCACTGAGAGGCTGTTAGAGTGAATTCTTCTGTCATTTTCTCCATCTCCCGCACGACCGGAGGCCTCCTGATGCCGACAGGCCCCAAGACACAAATGTCAACCTCTGCGTGCGTTTGTATATATATAACTTTATCTTCTCTAAACATCTCTCATCTTTACCGGTTGCCTGGGCTTTTCCTCTGTTGATCTCTTGGGCTAAGATCTAGGCCGTTAAATATGATCCCATTTATTTACTTGACTTCTTTCCCCTTCCTACCATTGGATCATTCCATGTGTCCTAATCTCCACCATCCGTACCTCCATGGAGCGAGATCGCATTCCCCGAAAATAGTTTCTCTTTACCACTCATCCTCTTGCGCTCAGCTTTGGTGGCGATACCTGGAAAATGGGTTTTCCCATCGCAACCACCTTTTCGCTTATCCAGTGTGCACCTTCTTGATGTGACGATCATCATAGGCCATCGATCCTCCCAAGACCATCTACACCGTTTCTTATGTCACATTGCACTTACTGCTGTGGGACCCTCATACTTTATCCGTGTGGCTCACCTAGGCCCGCCCTGTCCGTCCACGTGGATAGCAACCTATCCTTTATGCCTCAGCGGTATCGCATGCTGCTGAAATGGTATTGCTTACCGCTTATTGCCCATGTGACCCTTCATCCAACTGCCACCTGTCTGGCAGAATTTCCCATTTCAACCACCCTTATTACTATTCCCCACGTGCCTTGTCCATGCAATCATCAATGAGGACCATTGATCTTCCTCTCACGCCCATCCAATGGTGGAAATTGGCACGGTGGTTACCCTTTCCATTATTTCCTTCGGACTATAGACTTAGGCTCTTTTTTGGGGCTATTTTGGTCGCATTTTAATGCTTTCTTTCCCATTATTTTCCCTTCCTTTCATATTTAACACCCCCATATCCCTTTTTCTCGTACTTTTAGAACCTAGTCATGGAAAACAAAGGCAAATTTTTGAGACATCCATATATCCCATATCCATGTCTATGTTGTAAAAGATTAGGTGCTAACACGTTCTTTCTTTTTGTTTTTAATCGAAGCATTTATTATCTTTTTTTAATTAAAGCCCTTCATGCTAGAAGGGCGATATGAATATATAAATTTCAACCTGAAATTAAGTTCATCCCTTCAAATTTGATTTTTTAAGCAAAAAAAGAGAAACTTTTTATTATATACTGGTAAAAAAGATTACATCCGTCTTCTTTTCACATTGCACTTCTGAGACAAGAACTGCCATATAGAGAAATTCCCATGTCTACTATCGACCTTGGAAATTGAACAAAAAGCCTTACTAGGGTGATTCCACGAAGGTGGTTCACCATTTTTGGCAGATGGAAGCTAAAAAAATTGTTTTTCGAACCCTTGATTGAGGTATTTTCAAGCCCTCAATCAAGGTTTTAAAAACTTGATCAAGGGTTTTAAAAGACCTCGATCAAGGGTTTTAAAAGACCTCGATTGAGGGTTTTAAAACCCTCGATCGAGCTTTTGAAAAGTTCGCAAAAGCTCGTTCGAGCTTTTGAAAAACATAAAAAGGCTCATTTTAGGCCCTCGATCGAGGGTTTTAAAATACCTCGATCGAGGTGTTGTTAAACCCTCGATCGAGGTATTTAGCTCGATCAAGGGCTTAAAAAACAGGCCGAGAGCCCTTTTCACTGCAGAATGAAAGTTTTGTCTGCCTTCCACAGAGTTAAACCATGTCATTAAATGCTCATTAATGAGCGGACTTGATACCATTTGATTCGTCAACAAATCCTCTATCAAGATATATAAAATTTACGAATTTTTATCTTCATATGTCTTTTGTTTTTAAATTTCTACTAAAACTTGCCCTTAAAAACCCTATCGACAACTTCAATTGAGCTCAAAGATAAATCCACAAAATTCAAAATACACATCCAAAAAATTTAAAAAATACACAAGCCCTAGATAAACGCGTCGTCTTTAAAATGGTATTTTTAGTTTTGCAAATTATGTAAAAAATGAAAAGATCTCGTGCACGCACACACATGTGTGCAAAATGCGACTTAAATATTCATTGGTCATTTTCAAAAAATAATAATAAATATATTTTTTCAAGAAAAATGAAAAGAAAAATATGTAAGCCCTAGTGTATTCTGTCTAGATCATGTTCACATATTTCATTTTTTAAAATTATTACTTTAACATTAAATTATTGTGCATGCACACAAACTACTTGTTAATTGCTCTTCAAATTTTTAAGTACACATGTTTCATTAAATGAAAATTTGACATGATATATGACATTGGTATATTTCGAAAAAAATATCATTGGAAAGCCAACATAATTCTCTACATTTCGTTTTTCAACCGCATGTCAGAATTCGTGTGGCAAGTATGAGTTTCGAGGGATTCAATTTAATACATGGGTAAAATTTCTGTTTTTCACTGTCATATTTGGCCAAAAAGAGTTACCCATCTTCATGGAATCACCCACTATCAACCTTAAAGACTCAACATTTTAAGGTGAAAAGTTATAACATATAAAAATTGTTTGTCCCGACTTCTGTTTTCCGACAAGAAGGATCGGTCACCTCTTCTTTTCGAAGTTAATTGTAAAAAGATTTATCCAACAATTCAGCTATATACATAATGGAGAACACAAGAAGGATCGACCGACCCTTCTTGCAGTGTCGAACTATTATGAAAATAATAGTGGGAACAAGAAGGGTCGGTCGAGCCTTCAATTTCAAGGGAATTGTAAAAATAGAACATCTTAGAAGTTATAACATATAGAAATAGTTTGTCCTGACTTCCGTTTTGCGACAAGAAGGATCGGCCGCCCCTTCTTTTCATCGTAAATTGTGAAAATTTTATCCAACAATTCAACTATATGCATAATGGAGAACACAAGAAGGATCGACCGACCCTTCTTACAATGTCAAAATACTATGAAAATAATATGTCGACCGACCCTTCTTGCAGTGTCGAACTATTACGAAAATAATATTGGGAATAATAAGGGTCGACCGACCTTTCAATTACGAGGTAATTGTAAAAATAGAACACCTTGGAAGTTATATAATATAAAAATGGTTTGTTACGACCTCCGTTTTACGACAAGAAGGATCGGCCACCCCTTCTTTTCATAGTGAATTGTGAAAAGCTTTATCCAACAATTCAGCTATAGCCATAATGGAGAATACAAGAAGGTTCGACTGATGCTTGTTGCAGTGTCAAACTATTACGAAACTAATATTGGGAATAGGAAGGGTCGGCTGACCCCTCATTTAGGAGGGAATTGTAACAATAGAAAACCTTGGAGAAAGAGTGGTCACTCTTTATCTGAGAATATTTCCACTTGCCAGCAAATTCTTTAAAGCGAAAATTCTATAAATTTTGTTGTTGAAATGTTGATATATGGTATCCTAGGGTGACACGTGGAATGACCATATTGTGACATGTGGTATATTTGATTTGGAAATTTGAGCAACCCAAAAGTATATTGTTTCTATTTTTAAAAAACAATAAACAAAAAGAAAGAATGTTTATGTCTGGGTAATCACAATTAGAATCATTCCAACCAATGGCATCACTATTTTCATTGTTGTCGCTGTTAAATTCCTTTTCTAACACAGTATCCTGCTTAAATTTTAATTAGAATTATGGTGTGTCTAAGAAGGCATGCATGTGTTGCTTGTTTTTGAAATTATACATGGAATCAGTGTTGAATATAATTGTCACTGATTTTGTGTCTACCCTATTGTATCCACCAACTCTTTCTAATATTGCAAAATTATATTTACAATTAATTTGCAAGCTCCAACTTGATATTCCACTTTCTAGCAAAGTCTTTAAAGAAAAACGTCTATAAATTGTGTTGTTAAAATGTTGATATCTAGTATCCTAGGGTGACATGTGGAATGATCATATTGTGACATGTGGCATATTTGATTTGGCACATTGAGTATAGCGAGGTTATTAATTTTAATTTGATTTGGCACATTGAGTATAGCGAGGTTACTAATTTTTATTTGATTTGGAACATTGAGTATAGCGAGGTTACTAATTTTTATTTGATTTTTCCCATTGAGTATAGCGAGGTTACTATTTTTTATTACGGATTTAAAACTTATAAATATTTATTTTTCCAAAATTAGTAATGAAGACGGATGGGATGGATGGGGAATGGTAATTATCACAATATAATGGCCGGATATAATCTCTGTAGATTTTTCTCGAGTAAGATATCATCTCTGTAGATTTTGCTCAAGTGATTGTACAACTATCTAGCAGTTCGTGAGACTTCAGGCCTGGAAATTGACGGCGTGTAGAACGTATTTGCTTCACTAGAACATATTTGATAGGTCTGTTTGGAATTTACTCGTGTCTATAGGCATGAATAATTTAAACCCATCAAATCGATGTCCACCAAATTCAGTTATCCATCGTAAACAAATACTAGTTAAATTACTAGCTTGGTACTTGTTGCAATTCAGAAGTTTAGTAATTAAGATTGGGAAGATTTACATGGTTTAATGAATTGAAAATTTTCATCATATTTATGCTTGTTTGATGCGCTTTTGACCTGAGTGCAGTGTGCTTCTTAGAATAATTTGTGACCTGAGTGTAGTAAATACCTGCTTGCTTGAGGTAAATAAAAAATACTGGCTTGCTTGAGGTATGTTGAATTTTTTCAAGTTTCGTATGGCTTGCTTGCTTGAGGAGTTATATTTTGATGATTTTGAAAAGTAGTAATTGCTTGGATCATTGCTTGTTACCATAGATGCACATTCTTTTAGCATGGACTGGAAATCCTCCATATTTTATTTGTTGATCAAGCAACTGGCTGTGTAAGAGCGCTTTTCCACTTAGCATCAATATAAATCTGTGGTTGTTTATTAGTTGCAGAAATGGATAAAATGAGTTAAACAAAGAAATTCATTTAACACATAATAACACATGAATCGTATATTAAGAGAAATCCAACCTACAGATCGATGCATCATTCAATTGGCAACATAAAACAGAGTTCATAGAAATTTGACAAATTATGCAAAAGAGATGGCCAAGAGAAACCGACTGAATTTCATTAATTATGCAAAAATTACAATGACTCAATGCATAAACATTAGAATAAATTTACTTAATACATAATAACATCCAAACATTGAGTTAAGAAAAATATGAACCAACAAATCAGATGCATTCATAAATTGCGAAGACAACACATAATTATTTCAATACACAAAGTGAAGGAAATCAGAAATTTATCAAAGAAATTGGATAAATTAAACAAAAGAGATAGTAAGAGAAAACTAACTCTATTTCACTAAGTCTGTTGTTAGCACTTGAAATGTACCTCAGGTTGTAAAAAGGACACTTCAAGGTAACCACAAAACCAAACTTTAGGAAAGAGATTTGGCTTCTTTCTTTCCAGAGAGGGATCTCTCGCTGATTTTTTAACAAGGCCAGATATATGAATAAAAATTGAGATCATATTGTTTTTTGGTTGAAACATGGTAAGCATTCATTGGGCGATGGGGTCAAAATATAACACATATGTCAATTAACATTGCTATGGCATGGAGATTTATAACAAAGGAAAAGTAGTTAGTCATTTACAGTCAAAATGATGTTGTCTAGTGATAAAGAATAAATGAAGAACAATAAATTAACATGGGCATCTAACAAGGATGACTCCAATGCTAACTTTAGTATAAAAAGATTATGTGTGTTATCACTCAAAATGTGCCTTAAGGTTGCAGAAAGGACAATTTGAGGTAACCACAGAACCACACACAATCAATAACACATAAATGTTCTTAGATTATTGATTAATGTTTGATCTAAGAGTTAAGAGTTATCAGATTAATTCAGGATTCATTTACTTATAGAACCTTTTTTTCAACGAAAAAAAAGTTGTTATTCATTAAGTGAATCAAAGAAACTTACAATAAAACCTATCCCAAGGATAGAATATTTGAAAACAGACTATGCAGTCTTTTAGAATAAATCCGATAAAGCTTGCCACTATTCAGTAATATACCATCATAACCATAGATGCTGGTAACATCATAAAAATAACACAGATACGGAGGAAATCTTAACCAAAAATCCCCTAAAGTGGGTGCATCGAATTTACAAACTGGATCACAAAGGATGACCTAATTAATAAAGATGAACATAAAACATTTCCTCAGGATGGTGATCAGTGAAAGGGGTAGCCTGAAGAATACTATCTGCCAAATGTAATCCCTTCTTTGACAATAAATCAGCTCTATGATTGAAAGAACAAGATATGTGTTGTATAGAGTAGTCATGAAATTGTTCCAACAAGATGGTAATTTACTTATAGAACCGTAATGACTTTACTATATAATTAGTAATGTGCTTTAAATTTGAATAGTAAAAAATACATACTATAGAATCAAATAACAGAGAAATCACAACATTACAATTAACAGAATATAAAATAATATTGCACTACATTTAAGAAACCAAATCACAAGCCAAAAAAATAGTTACTAGTGTTATAGTTATTTGAATATTGATAATTCATAATGAAATATTTCAATAGAAGTATCCATTTGTTACAAATTGGCTTTCAAAGCGGATTTCTTCTTGAACCAACAGCTCATGTACAAACTATGAAACTAGTCATGCTTTACTCATTAGCCTTTGTAGCAAAGTGAGAAGTGGAAGAACTAAGTAATCCTACAAATTACCACAAGCAAGAAGTTTAACCAGAGAATTCTACTTGCAGGGCCAAAGTGTTTTAATACTTGTAGAAATAGATTTAAATTCCCAAGGAATATACACAAATATTATATCCAATGAAATATCTAGAATTTTTAGAAATAGATTTAATTGCCATAGGAATATACAGAAATCTTATATCCATTAATATATCTTCGCCAATATTTCCGATTACAATTGTCGATATACAGCTATATACCAAATAGACCAATATTTGTTTTTTATTACATCAAATGTTTATATCACTAATACGATAGAATCCTACTCCATAGAAGCTCAATAACATGAGATTCTATTTTACAAAAAAGATCATAGTGTGCATACCAAAAATTAATATAGACGAACAGAAGGGCCTTGGAAAATTAACATAAAATGAAACAAGTAAACCAAATCAGACAAGTAAATATCAAGAGACCGTGGTGGGTGGGCCACATGGTTCCCTCAACTAGTCTCCATCAAGGACTATCCAGAACCTACAGAAGCCGTTGGGCTCACCTCACACTCGAGACGTTGAATGGCTTCGCGTTTTTCATTAGGGAGCATTTACATTTGTGCGATTAGTTCGACATTGTTATCTGCGAATTTCCACTCCATGGTATCCTCGATTGACTTCTTCAAGGACTCCAGGTCCTCTTTGTCACATTTCCCCTCCAGCTTTTGCCGAAACTCTTCCATGTCCTTTTGTAACTTATCCATTCTTCAGGTGAGTGCATCAATGGCACTAGTCTTTCCAATAGAGCCATGACTGCTACCTTCCTCCATTATATAACATGGAGCTAGATCTGAAGAATTGTTGTAAGAAAGCTTCTGGTATGGGATATCGCCGCTACTAAGCAAAGCACTGGTCAGAATCCAGTGCTTGCCCTTTTCTGAAACTTCAACAACCAAATGATGAGTAGGGCCAGTGGAGGGAAAAATGGCTGGAGACAGAGCTATTTTAGACAGCATTTTGGGCAAAAACCAAGGAACAACGGCTGATCCAATTTAAACGAGTGAAAATGAACCAAAAACCCTAAACACGGATCCGAAGAAATATTGTCCACAAGCGTTGAAATTAAATATCAGAGTACTTCAAAGAGGGTTGTATGACATTATGAGTCAGAGGCCTTATGCGAGAGCCCAGACTCAATACCTTACCCTGACCGAGACCATGTGCGAGACCTTACCTTGACCGATATTTGAATTGACTGACGGGAGAGATTGGCTGCTAGGGTTCATAGAGGCTATCCTTGGTGATCTGGTCATCCGACTGTGGTATCAGTTCCCTCCTTGATTCTTCAAACCAATCTTACTTCTATAGACTCCCAACACTCTTCTCGGTTCCACCTCAGCAAAAGTGAACCTCAATCCTAAGGGAAAACCGATCTCAAAACTGGAAAAAGCAGTGCACCTCAGTCCTCAGGGAAAATAGAGCTCCAAATTGGAAAACATAGAGTTTGAACATTTAGTTTCAATGTAGGCAGTGGGTGACATGTATCTTGTATCAATGCAGAAACGTTTGTGACATTAATGATCACCGTGTGGTGGGATATCATCTGTACGTCGTGACAAGACATAAACATGATGATATTATTCACACGAGTGATACAATCCATCATTTACCATTAGCGCTATCAGGATCACCGCCATGCCAACATACAAACCATTTTAAATGGTGGAAAAGATCAACCGTCGTTGATTGTGAGGCGAAAGATCAACGGTCCCACGTCTGTTCTGCATCCCCAACATCTGTGCTAGGACAAGGAATTGGTGGTTGCGGAATCTGAAACCACTCTCCACGTGGAAACACCACATGATTTCACAAGTTGGAAGGGAGGTAAGGAAAAACACCTTCCTCCATTTGCGAAACCACCTTCGCCCCATCCTTCACGGTCACTAGCACGTGTGGATATGATGTGGTCGATCCAAATCATACCTTCTTCCCACACAACTCCTCTGGCACGTGTGGATATGATGTGGTCAGTCCACATCATACCTTCTACCCATGCAACTCCTCCACGTCGGGCCTCCTGACTGCGTGTCTCCTCCTCGCCAGAATTCCTGCCGACATGGCTTCTCCACGTAAACCTGGCACGGGTGGGGCCAACCAAAATATTCTTCTCCCACCTAGGCTCTTAATACATTTCACGACTACGAGCTTGAGCTCACAAACACGGTCTCTTCTACTACACTATTTATATTAAAAAATTCTTACTAACTTAGACGTAAAAATCACTAGAAGTTATTCCAGGTTAAAACAGTGCAACTTCGCCACATAGTTACACATAGATGAAATTTACTTTGATCTTTCACCTTTTACAGATCTTGGGATCTTAATACATTTCAGGAATATGAGCTTGAGCTTACAAACACAGACTCTTCTACTACAAAGAATTTATAGACTTTACTTTGGCTTCAACTAGAAGCTATACTTTATTTTTTGCTTCCACTAGAAGCTATGAGTCACATTAGTGACAAATCCTGGTCTTGGGGCTTCGACAGTGTTTGAAATTCCCATATATCATGGTGTAGTGAGGATTTGTTAGGGAACTGCTATCGAAATGCTCATATATGGTGAATGATGGCTTGTATAATGTGTGTCGAGAAAATAATCACATCATGCTTTAGTCGAAATTATGTCACAAACACCAAGATCACCACCATCATTTACCACTACCACCATTAGGAAAAACATTTTTTATATGTTCTAACTAAGCTTGTGATTTGGTTTCTTAAATGTAGTGCAATATTATTTTATAATATGTTAATTGTAATGTTGTGATTTCTTTGTTATTTAATAATATAATATGTATGTTTGAAAAGAGAACACATAAAATTCTGAGAACTTTTTGAAAAGAAAGAACACATCAATTTTGAATATTTTAATGCCCCTCAAAGGGATTTAGACTTTGAAAGCGTGAATTTTGTGACACATGGAATGCTTATATTGTGACATGTGGCATGTTTGATTTTTAAAATTATTTTAAAGATTGTTTAAACGAATATTAAGGATATTAATGGTACCATTTAAAGTTTGGAGACTATTTTAACCTCTTGCGTTTTTTGAACTAGCAACGTGGATGTTATATCAGCGGGGTCCAAATGAGAAGTATAGCTTGCAGTTTGTGGAGAAATGAGAAGTAGTTGGAGATGAAGATGGTGTAAGGAAATTAAGGTTGAGTTGCTGAGTAGAAGAAGTTTAAAACTGATACACTCCAAATCAGGTAAATATAAACTTCGTTATATTTACCAGCTAGATATTTATATTTACTAGCTAGAGAATGGGGCAGCTCCCCAGTAGAAATGGAGCTTCCCCTAGGTGAGGGATGCTTTGAATGCGCAGAGGTCCAAGGTGAGGTCAAGAGGTACCAGAGTTGCAGCTAGCTATCCAGTGAAGGGACTTGCGAGTGAAGAATCGAGAAGTATCCATAAAGTCGTACGTGTGAGGGTAGGAATGTGGAAGCGAGGGAGGTGGTATATTGCACAGGGCACACATGCCATGTTATGGGCACATGGGTCGAGGCTCCTCCCCCACCTGCAAATTAAGACCAGAATTGAAGGAAATAAATTATGGAAATCTAAAGAAGACAGATAAGGGTGGAAGGGTGGTGCCAGGGCTGGTTGCAGGTTGATAATGGTGTTGGTGCATCCTCTCAGTATTGCCTGATATTCCAATAGAATGATGGAACAACCCGATGTAAAGCTTACATGTTTGAGGAATAATGACTAATTATTTTTGCGGTTGTAGGGGATGAGTATACTGCTTCCATGTCTACAAGTCGAAGCTCCCATAAATGTTTAGCCTTTTATTACTCCTTCAAAGGAGATGATTTAATTAAGGATAAGGAGAATCTAAAACGTTCAACGAATTTAAATTATTGTGAACTTGAATTTAAAATAAAAAAATGCAATTTTTGATTTGAAAAGTGTTAATTTCAAATCAAAAAATGCAATTGTATATTTGAAAATTGCATTTTTCATTTGTAAATGTTGAAATTTTTAAGTTGAAAAAATCAATGTATTAACTATTCAGTCATTATTTGAATAACAAGTCAATTGGATAAGTTATAACATAAAACAATGGTTTGTCCCGACTTCTGTTTTCTGACATGAAGGATCAGTCGCCCCTTCTTTTCGTAGTTAATTGTGAAAACATTTATCCAACAATTTAGCTATATCCATATTGGAGAACACAAGAAGGATTGACCGACCCTTCTTATAGTGTTAAACTATTATGAAAATAATATTGGGAAAAAGAACAATCGACCTCAGAATTGGTTACCTCTAATAGTGGAGGGAGATTCCAGTATCCTGATCGTGATGGCTGGTCATATCCAGAGGGTGTCGGTTGTGGCCAAATTTTCGCATAACTGGAGATAAGCTGGCTAACAAAGGTGTTGAAGCATGTGTATCCTTCAAATCAAGAACGCTAGAAGGTGCATATAATCATGTGGCTAGAAGACGATGCCTTGAGATGGAACTTGGATGGGTTCGGCCCCCAAAGCTTGGGAGGCGGTGGCAGGTGCTGCAGCCTACATTATATTTTAGGAGGCCACGTTGCCACCTTTACATGCGTTTAATTAAATTCTATATAATAATTAAATGATGCAGCCAACATACAGTGTAACTACGTGGTAGAGTGACAGAGTAGTAGGAGGGAAGGGTGAATACCAGCTGGTATTCATTAGTGGAGCATTGTTAATGGTGAAGGTCAATTAATTGATCATTGAAGCATAATAACTACAGTAGAATAACTAATGCATAAAGCAATTATATTTTTGAACTTGTACTGTGGACAAGATAATACAAGTATGTAAAGCATGAATTTTGTGGATCTTAGGTTTATTTTAAACTAAAATGGTAAAACAAATTGCAAATATATAAGTAATATTTGAATATAACATAAACAAATTTGACACTTTATAAAGTTTAATCAAACGTAAAATGATAGGCGATGAAAATTACTAACCGCCATTAAATTTTTACTTGACAGGCAGTGAAAATTTGAAATTCTAGGCTTGGACTCGAAGGCTCACAGCTTACCAAGCATGCTAGGCCTCGAGAAAGGATGGAACGGTTAACATTTTCACTAATGGAAAATCAAGGCCTGGTACGATGACCATATCTATTGGTAGGCTTATGGATTATAAATCCAAAAAGGCGGACCGGTGCAAGCAAGTCCGAATTGAGAAAGTAGCTTTCCCTACCCTGAGAAAAGGCATGTTGTGTCTATTCCATTTCCGGATTAAGTGGTTTTATATGATGGTTTTTCTTTTCCTTCCGGAACCATCTTCTTAAGGATTATGGCCCCTTGCATGCATCTTTCCAGTCGTCGTGGCTCTCAACGGACCTCCAGGGCGAGTGGCAGGCAAAGGGGTGAAGGCTTGTCCAATTAGGCGAACGTCCCAGTGGATGAACACCATCTGGATTTCCACTGGGCACATCTTTACCTGGAGGAAAATCCTATGGATATTGAGGCCCATATCACTCATTTCGAAATCTCACTGCAGCAAGAGGTCGAGGAGCAGCAAGGACGTTAGATTGCATCTGAATCCATTCTGGGCGAGTAGAATTCTCCTGGCCTGCGAAATCCAGGTGTTAGCACCTATTTATTTTTTGCAGCATAAAAAATGAATGCGAAAAGTGGAGGGTTAAACAACTACCTGAAGGAAGCTTGAAGTACTCTCCATCCTTAATAGCCAGGTGCTAAGATAATTAAAGAAGAGGTCTAGAAGGACCCAATGCAATGAAATGGGATAATTTCGAAATATGGGTATTAATATGCAAGTAAAATTGAGTGATGGGATAGAAAGACCCTAAGTCCTATAGTTCGCATATAAATAATGGAGAGGTTAAGTGCCATGCAGGTAGGCACCGTCGATCGAGCGCAGACGTGAGATCAATGGCTCCTGTTGATAGTCGCATGGCCAAGTTGCAAGGAAGAAAAGATTTAAGTCGATGCGATGGGCTTTTCCCACCAGACAGATGTCAACGCTGGAAGGCATTGCAAGAAGGCAAAGTGGTAAAAAGGGCCATTTCAAGCCCATGCGATGCCGCGATAGTGGGACAGGACATTGGAGATCTACGATGGAGAATCCCTCGCCTCAAATCGGATGATACGCGACATAGCTGGTTAACCATTATATGAGTTCCCCCCAGATCGATGGTTCGAATAATGAGGAGAGCTACATCAACGGCTAGTGGAGGTTAGAAGCGCATAGAAGATAATAGGAAGGACCCCACCAACAGACGGATGACCTAAGAGTTAAATGGAGCATGAGGCCTCATTGTGGATACATGCTTGAGAAGAGATCGAGGGTTCTCATGGATAGTCGCATCAAGAAGTAGCACGCTGGATAGCGGCAAGGTGGATGCGATAGAATTTTCCCTCCAGATAGGTGTCAACTCCAAATCTTGTCACATGGAGGAAGGGCTATATAAGAAGCCATTTTGGATGCATGTGATACTACCTTGTAGATTCATGCGGATAAGATAAATGACCCAGATGAGAACTAGCAAGATGATCCGAAGATGGAGATAAATAAGTTGTCAAATCAATAGGTAAAGGGAAGCCATATCCGACGGTGGGAAGTGAGTGCGTGGGAGATCGATGGTTGAGATTAAAGGACAGTTAGCCAAAGAAGCCAAAGGTTATGGAAACACGGTTATATATATAAGAATGCCCGTAAAGGTTGACATTTGTTTCGAAGCCTGTCGAAGTCAGAAAGTCTCTTGGCATGTGGCAGACGATGAAGGTACCTTCGACAGTGTGCATTCAGGGCTTCCAAAGTGACAGGTAGGACCGTGTAACCGCCATTCTCTAAAAATTTAAGTCTTTTATAGTCATAAGATGGGGGAAGAGCAAGTTTCTACCAGTTATAGGGTTAAGGTCGCCCTAGAAGACAGAGACGTCGACATGTTTGACACATGCATTCGGCTCCCTATCCCGGAGATCAAGATGAGATTGGAGGCCTTACATGAACGAGGTCTGGATATACATGGGGTTTTCAGGTCGTCTTTTGTTTCCTTTTTCCTTGACCAGGTGCCATCTTTCCCTGAATTTGTATCATGGTGTTCCTCGAATTACTCAGAACCCTAGAGGATAATTATGGATGCCCATCAGTCTAGAGTTGTCTGTGTTATAAATGCATCGGTTGTTAGGAATTCTTTTTTCGTCTCCGAGTCACCGAACCTTGAGTTGGAAAGTTTTTCTGAAGAGTCTGTGGTTGCCCTATTTTTCCAGGTTACCCCTGAAATCCATCAAGCGTTTTTAGCTACATGCCTAAAACCCGGATCAGAAATTGCAGAAAAGTCGTACCCCTTGAATGTCATCCTTTTTTATGACAAATCCCAGTTGGTTTTATCTTTGGTGGCTCAGGTTTTAGGATTAGACATGGATTTATGGGTAATCGAGGTCTAGTTGAGTTTACTGTTCAGAATTAGCATTAGTTTGCCAAGGTCCAAAAATGGACTCATACCATCCCTTAATTTCGATGAATTTTTAGCAGAGAGAATACATGTACAGTTGGGCAAGTTCCCAAATGCTAGGTTTTTCAGGTACCAAACGCAGCTTATGAAAATGATTATGTACAGCAGCACAGAAATCCTGCATTTCTCCCCACTACTGGAAGTAGATGCTTTGATAGACAATGTCTTTAATTATTTAAACTATATCTTGCCTCCTGTTTACAAAGTCATCTTTGGGAAGAAATTGCCTAGGGTATTTCCCGAGATGAAAACAATGATGTAGTTGAAGGGCGAACTGGCTGTCGGTGACTGGTTTCTATTGAAGGATGCTAAAGTCATTAGACTGTATAGTTTTGTACAGGAGCCCTATGTTTTTCCTTCTTTTTTGACATTGTGAATATTCGCTCTTGAGTTTATTAGACAGAAACTAATTCTGGAAGAAGAGAAGTTCCTGAAATTTAAGAAGGGAGTGGATGTAAAATACCCTTGGAAAGTGGGTCCTTTCGTAGTAAAACGCAAGGAAGCTCTGCAGGATGTAGAAGAGTTATTGAAAACTCTCGGGTTCAAGAAAGACGTGGCAGTTGAATATGACCCCTTACACTGTGATGAACCTGCAATAATTAATTAATGCAAATACACGAGATATCAGAAATAATAGAACTCAGAATCACTTTTATATTGATCACGGGCCACTTCGAGGGGGAAACCTCCTTTGAGCAAGCTCAATACAATTAACTTCACGGTGCCTTCAATGACCTCAACACACACTTATATACTAAGTCTATGCCCAATACTATGAGTCAAAACCATGGGACATATAATACTACGGGACGACTTACAAAGCATATGCGTCCAATACTATGGGTCAATACTATGGGCTAATATAAACTATGGATCAGCAAATACTACGGGACGACTTACAAAGCATATGCGTCCAACAACAATATACTAACATAGTAAAGAGAAGGGTTGACATAGGTTCCTAACATCCCCTCTCCCTTAGAAAAAGCTTTGTCCTCAAAGCTTTGGTTGGAGAAATTGCTGCAGATTTTGAAGGAGTGGTTCCCCGGTAGCATCCTCGGTTTGCATTTTGGGCCACTGACGCCTTTGGAGTGTCAAGGAGGATTTCTTGGAAGGCTGTAAATGAAGAAGAGCCCTGTCAGCTGTGTGGAAAATGCACTCAGAACGGTGCTGATCGGCTTGTTGTTTCAGGTGAATTCTGGCCATGTGAAGATTGTCCTGCAGAATGAGAAGAATCTGATCGCGGTTTCGAAGAACCGAGTCAATTTCCTGAACTGGGGAGCTGCTAAGGGTGTATGGAAGAAGAACTGGCGGTGTTTTTCCATAGACTGCTTCATATGGTGTCCTTTGAGATGTGGTATTGTACCACCAGAGCGCTGTTAGGAAATCCATAGAAATAGTTGGCCAAAGCGGTGTAGGGATGGGCAAGGGTTTGAGCAATCCCGAAAGGAGTGTCATTTCCCCCTTGTTGACTTGGAAAGTATCATCGTTAGCCACCATCTGTTGAATTGTGATTTTTAGTTCCAGCCAAAAGAAGTTACATTGTTCCTGGTCATACATTTTGCAGAACCCAGAGTGTCCTGTTGATGAAGAAGCATGGAGAGCATAGAAGAGATAGCCCTGTTGAACATATGGCAACCAATTTGGAACAAGCAGAGAAAGAGCTGTAAGAGAAACTTGGTCATCAATTGTGCGAGAAGGAGCATCTTCCACCATATTGTCCTTACCCTTCTTGTAAGTGATCACATAGGGATAACCCATGAGTTGGATAACCCATTGCAGGTGTGTTGGGGAGGAGACCCATTGTTCTAGAAAATTTTCCAGACTCGGGAGATCAGTCTTGATGCAGAAATAATTCCCTAATAGGGATGGCTGCCACTTCTGTACTGCATGCAAAATAGCCATCATTGCCTGCTGAAAGGTAGATGTGGCTACATTCTTACCGGAAAGGTCTCTTGAAGGCAACAAGCGCATTGGTTCAGCAAAGATACCTGCATATCTATCCAAGGAAGTAGTGGAGACTGTTGATGGGTGCATCTGAATGGAATTGAGTTGAGCGATGACACCATGTGAATTCTTCTTAAGGATTTTTTCCAGGCGATGTGAACTGATGATGCAGAGAGACCCTGGTTGTAAGCCCATAAATTTGTGTTGTGCCCCATTGACTTTAAACTGCATCCAAAGTTCAGCAAAATCCCATAAGATGGGGCCAAGTGTGCGTAACCATTGAATGCCCAAAACCACATCACATCCGCCTAAGGACAAGGCAAACAATTAGAGCGCAGGTTATAATCTTCCATAGAGATACGCACATTGTGACACTTCCCCTTGCAAGGTAAGGTGCCCCCAATGGCAACCATGACTTCAAAGTTGGAGCAAGGATGGACAAAACAATCAGCCTGTTTGGCAATCCGAGGGTCAATGAAATTATGAGTGCTACCAGAATCAATGAGTATGGTAAGAGGGAGCTTCTTGAAGTATCCCCTGACCCGCATTGTTTGTGGGGTGGTGACGCCGGTGACAGCATGGAGAGAGATCTCGAGTGGGTCGTCCTGAGATAGGGTGTCAACAGGCGGGTGTTGAATGTCAACCTGATCATCCACTGTATCTGTAGCTTCTTCACCAAGTTCTAAGGTAGGCGGAGAATCCACATCCAAGAGATAGAGATTTTGTTGAACACATCTATGTCCCCGAGTGAATTTCTCATCACAATTATAGCAAAGCCCTTTTTCTCGGCGTGCCTGCATTTCTATTTCAGACAAATGCTTGATAGGAGTTGGTTGAGGAGCAGGCGTGATGGGAGGTCGTTGGGAACCCATATTTCTGAAGGGAACAAAGGTGGGTTTGGAGCGTTGTTGAGCTGCGATCTTGTCCTCGGCCAGCTTATCCAACCCTAGGACTTCCATCATGGTGTTGGGACAAAACATTTTGACCTCTGAGCGGATTTCATCCTTGAGACCACTGATAAAACAACTCCTGTAGAATTCATCAGACAATCCTTCTGTGTGATTGGCTAGTTTCTCAAATTCCATCTAATACTCTCTTACTGTGCCAGTTTGGTGAAGTTTAGTGAGTGCTCCTGCGAAGTCGTCAAAAGCACTAGGACCAAATCGTGGCAAAATGAGTTGGCAAAAATCTGTCCAATTCGGCTCGGGATGAGCTTTAATGTACCAACGGTACCATTGAAGGGCTTCCTATTCCAAATGAAAGGATGTAAGTGGAACTTTCTGAACATCAAAATTATTATGCAGATTGAAATATTGTTCTGCTCGGTATATCCATCCAGTTGGATCAGTACCATTGAAGCGAGGAAAATCAAGCTTTGGCCCACGAAAACTGCTAGAAGAAGAGAACCCGGTGGCTGCAAAAGATTCTGGATGTATGGTATTGTTCATGTCTGAATGCTGAAGATGGAGACTGAGAAATTTTTCATCTAGATCTTGGAGTTTTGTTTGGATGGCTGCAAGTGCTTCCTCCATGGTGTGTGCTCTTGCACGGGTGACAACCATAACCAGGATCTGAAACGGTGCAGCAGTGATCGACAATAGTTCAGCTGAAAGTAGATATGGACCCCAGGTATGTGCGGCTTCCTAACATTTCAGGGTTTTCACTCAGCCACCAATGCTGTCTGACGGCTTGCGTATTGGGGCAGTACCCCTCACTCCACGGCTCAGGTAAAATTGATAACTGCTTTGCCACAAACGACAGCTCTTGGTTTACCTCACGGGTGGGAACTAGTCAATCAGGTAGGGGTCGTTGCCCTTTTCGCTTGGCAGGTCCTCTCAATGGCCAGCTACTTCGGGGTTCCTGTGGTACTCCTCACAATGATTTTTAGGGCTTATGCCCAAGTACTTCCCACAGTTAAGCGGATAGGGATTATTCCCAGATCCGAACCTGCAACAGAAAAAAATTTGGGCAGAAATTCCACCCAATGTTCAAAAACCGGATCTATATTGCTCAGAATCGCTATTATAGCATGTTTCCAGAACTGGAACAACCACTCTGCTTCTACTTATGAAAGCGGAATAGAAATCTGGACACCCGGTGAAAAGATTTTCGCGCCGCAATTTCTGCGGCCATCACCGAAATTCTGAAAAATTGCTGATTTTAAATCCGCGATATCTCCACTTTTAGAACTCCAAATGAGATGATTTTTTTTTTGAAACTGCGTATTTTTGAAAGAGGAATTCAGATATGCAATCAGTTTCTTCTGATTTTGTGCAAAAAGTTTCAAAAATTGATCTGAAAGTCGCCGCCCAAAAAAAAGAAAAAAAATTCCCACTTGTGCCAAGGAAAGTGCTCTGATACCAGATGTGATGAACCTGCAATAATTAATTAATGCAAATACACGAGATATCAGAAATAATAGAACTCAAAATCACTTTTATATTGATCACAGGCCACTTCGAGGGGGCAACCTCCTTTGAGCAAGCTCAATACAGTTAACTTCACGGTGCCTTCAATGACCTCAACACACACTTATATACTAAGTCTATGCCCAATACTATGAGTCAAAACCATGGGACATATAATACTACGGGACGACTTACAAAGCATATGCGTCCAATACTATGGGTCAATACTATGGGCTAATATAAACTATGGATCAACAAATACTACGGGACGACTTACAAAGCATATGCGTCCAACAACAATATACTAACATAGTAAAGAGAAGGGTTGACATAGGTTACACGTTATTTCTAAGAGAAGAAAAAATTGTAATCTAAGTGCTTTTGAACATAAGGAACCAAAAGGGGTATTAAAGGGGCATACTTTGTTACATTGGGAACCCGAAGCGGAGGAGGTCATGGGATTACAGGAAGGACATCTCATGCTATCTATTTTTTTAATGGACATAGATCAGGTGCCGGACACTGTGGAAGTGGGCCGAAAAAGAGACTTGAAGGAAGTTCGAGATATGGATACTGAAGTAGGAAGTGGAGGCAAATGGCTTAAAGTGGAAGCACAAGTTGAAGTAGTTGTTGCAACCACCCAAGCTGAGTCAATTGTTTCTCCCACTAAAGAAGAGTTGGTCATTGCAGTGGCTCAAGAAGAATTGACTGTTCCGATGGGTGGTGGGAGAGAAGATAATGAGGGATCTTTAGCTCCTGGGGTCCAGATTAAAGAATATAATTTTTAGGATGGTGAGGAGGGTGATGTCGCGAGCAAATTTCAGTCCAAAGCCGACCTGTGCCAACAATATGGACATAATAAACAGGCCTCGGCCTAAAGGCTATTTGATTTGATGTCAAGGGCTAGGAATTTGTCTAGTACCGAAGCTTCCTTAATGACCAATAGATACATGACAGAAAACACTTCGAACCTAGCAGTATTGACAGCGGACGAAGTGACTGAGATGAGGGTCAATTGGGAGAAGATACCGGTGCCGGATAAAATCCAGTTCCACAAGTAGATTGGGGATTTTATATATGAAGATTTTGTAAAAGCGGCATTGAAAGGTGACAACCTAGAGGCTACTATGGGAAATTTAGAGAACCCATTGAAGCAAGAAAAAAGTGAAAACCAAGCTCTTCAATAGCAGGTCAAGAAGATACAATCTAACCTAGTTATCAGTGACAGTGGAGGCAAAACCATGAACAAGCTATTGGTTGAGAAAGATAAGCTGATTCTGAAACTACAGAAAAAGGAGAAAGTTCCTAATATCCGGCTAATCGAAGCTCTCGACGAAACAAACTTTGAAATGCAAAAGGAATCCTTGTCTAAAGAATTAAGTGATTGTAAAGAAAACTTGCTAAAATTTGCAGGGAAGGAAGATAGTTGGAAAAAAGAGAAAATGAGCCTAGAAAAGCAGCTTGATGACTTAAAAAGTAACTTGTCCAAATTGGACATGCGGCCTACCAATATGAACGAAAATGGATATAGCAGTAGTACTGAAAGCCTTGTGCAGGCTATGTCTCACATTAGCCTAAAGGATGTGGAAATCAAGGAGCTGAAGGAAAAATCTCAGAGGTTGGAGAAGGAGAATGAAAAGAAAGAAGAAGAAGCAAAAACCCTCCGAGATAAGCATAATGAATTAGTTGATATCAATAAGAAGCTCACTCGCCAAGTTATAGGACAAGAAGCTTTGCAGGGTTGCAAACATTTAGTATGGGATCGAATTATTAAAGAAGCTGAAAGCTTCAGGGCATACCTGGAATTTATAAGAATAAAGGATAAAACAATTAGTGATGTTTTCACAGGTTGTGCGGCTGCGAGAGAAACTCTTATCCGGAAGCCCAAGGAAACAACATTGAATGCTATTACTTTTTTGAATAGTTGATCAGAGGAGGAAAGGATCAACTTGAATATTGGAAACCCGATCATGGAAATTGCAGCAGCATGGAGAGTTCTGGGGATGTATGCAAAATTTGAGGGCGTGGAAACGAGAGTGGAGGAAATGAAGAGACAGGTAGAGTATTTCAAAAGATCATTTGGTAAGCTGGTTGGGATGGGGCTACCATTGTTCTGGGATAGTAATCAAGAGTTAATCTCCCAAACTAGTTATAAAAACTTTCTCTAGAACATAAGGATGGATCACACCAAGTTCAAAAACCTAAACCAGTTTCTTATTGCCAGAACTTTGATGGAAAAGATCTCTGAAGACTTTGAAATCCTGAACTGGTTGGTCACCATTGGTGAAAGACTCCCTCCAATTTCCCTTGCAGAGCATGTTGAGACCTGGGTTATGGTAAAGGAGATGACGGATTATGACCTCCCTTCTGCTTAGCTATGGACTACTGTGGAAAGATACAGAAAAATGAAATACACTCTCCGCCCTCCACAACAGTCGTTGGCTTTTAAATAGTTGTTGCTTATTTTAAAATCAAAGACTTCTAAGATACTTTTACTTTTAAATGCAATTTGTAATATTTTTTGAGGCGACTATGAAAATAGTCAGCTGGAACAATTACTTCGTCATCTTTATCTTTGTAGTTGAAAGTAAATATCAAGTGGTAAAAATACCGGTAGTGATGAAAAGTAGTTAGGCTGGTTCTACCCATTTTCGTTTTTGTAGAGATAAGTGACAAATAAATCCTGATGAGGTGTCACTCAGTTGCAACAGTTTTCGGTTTTGATGGATCAGGTATAATGCTTAGGTCATCTATATATATGATGTAATCGAATGAAAAAGGGTTGAAAATCTTATTTGAAAAACTTTTGGAATTTTGAGAATCAGTCTGTAAGACATTTTGAGCTGTTTAATAAAGTTTGTAGAGGCAAGCCTGTGTTTTTCAGGGATTCTTGTGTAATTGGTCTGATAGTCTATCTTTCCTTTTCCTATGTTAATTGTGCTTCTTTCATCGTTATTCCATGTCTGTAATAGTTCTTCACACTTGGTGCAATGTAATAGTTAAGTGGAATTCATAGAAATTATGCTCTGCTTAATCTAATTCCAAGTATTTCACCATTATTCTCTGCTAAAGTTGGTGTAGGATTCATCATTGTATGCATTACATCAATGGATTGTTCTTTTCTCTTTTGTTTCACCAATTAAAATCTCTTTGACTATTAGCTGCTTACTACCTCACCCCTATGTGAATGCATTCACAGAGCCTTAGTGGATAATTTTCAAGGTTTGTTTAAATGTGACTCCATTTCCCAAATAGAGATTCATATGTTTCAGCCAAACGATGTTTAAATCATTTTGTTTCTAGCAGAAATCTAATCTTCTGTAAGTTGTAATTGAATATCTTGAATGATGAATGCTGGTGTGTTTCTTCATTATTGAAAATCTTGGTGATTTCCAGTATTCTGTGAATGTTTACGAGAGATCCCTCTCTACTTGTGTTGGGTCAGTAGCACAAGCTAAAGATTGATTAGTGGTTACCTCGAATTTCCTTCTCTCACAATCTTGGGGGTTAATTTGTGTGTTAACACCAGGCATGAGAGCAAATTGTCAGAGACATTAAATATATCATCGAGGGAATGAAAGTGACTCAGTAGAAAAAAATGGAGAGTACGTGCACTCTGGAGACCTTAGTGGAAGCGCTCAACATCCTTGACCCGCAGGAGGCCTTGAGCCGGGCGCCGAGAACCACACCTTGATTAAGCTGGCTTTTTCTCTCTTTGCCTTGTGTTTGTGGTTATATTTTGATGGTAGTACTAGTTGTTGGTTTTCTTCCTATTCGACCTTTTGTTCTCGATTAAGCTGGCAGCTTGTTCCCTTGATTTGCTGCTAGGTTGTTTTTTGGCCCTTGGATGGTGGTTTCTTGTCTGAGAGGTTTTTTGTTCTCATTTTTCCTCTGTGAAGCAGTCATGCTATATGGTGCAGTTGTTAAGATGATATGTGTCATTCTATCTGGTTAAGTTGTTAATTTGATCTGTGGGCTCCCGGTTTTCCCAACTTGGGAAGGGCTTGAGTGAGATTTTAGCTCACTCTGTGTGTAACTCTGTACCATTTTTGTCCCTTTTTGTACCATATTTATAGAATTTTTGGCTATGCTTACTTACAAAATAAAAGAACGATCGCTCGAACCTTCAATTTTGAGGGAGTTATAAAATAGAACAATTAGGAAGTTATAACATATAAAAATTAGTTTTTCCCGACTCTTGTCGTAGTTAACTATGAAAACCTTTATCCAACAATTCAGCTATATCCATAATGGAGAACACAAGAAGGATCGACCGACACTTCTTACAGTGTCAAAATATTATGAAAATAATAATGGTAATAAGAAGGGTCGACTGACGCTTCTTGCAGTGTCGAACTATTATAAAAATAATATGGGGAATAATAAGAGTCGACCGACCCTTCAATTACGAGGGAATTGTAAAAATAGAACACCTTGAAAGTTATATCATAAATAATGGTTTGTCCCTAATTTCATTTTACGACAAGAAGGATCTTCTGCCCCTTATTTTCCTAGTTAATTGTCAAAACCTTTATCCATCAATTCAGATATAGCCTTAATGGATAATACAAGAAGGACCGACCGACCCTTCTTGCAATGTCAAACTATTATGAAAAGAATATTGGGAATAAGAAGGGTCGGCGAAACCTTCATTTAGGAGGGAATTGTAACAATAGAACACCTTGGAGAAAGAGTGGCTGCTCTTTCTTTGAGAATATTTCCACTTGTCAACAAAGTCTATCACCCGTGCATCTCCTGTGGTGTGGAAGTTTCCCTGGGAGTCTATTTTCCCGATTTATTTTGGGTCGTAGATCGCAATTCACCGCTACTTTCTAACTCTATGATCCCCGGTTGCCTTGAATCTTGCCACATGTCACCTTTTCTGCCAGTTAAAACCACGGGAAGTCGTCCACCATTGATCTGGATCTTGCATGAATCCTGGTCGTCAAACGGTGCGACTTTTACCAACTTCACGGATTTCGCTTGCGTTGATGTTTCCTGCAAGTTAGATCCGCAAACAAAACCTCGGCCATAGATCTCGGCCTTGTCAGTTCTGCACCGTACAAACCCAAGGACCTCTACCAAAAGTTCGCAGATCCAAAAATTTGTTTACTCCGCACATGTCGTATGGGAGAAGTAATTCCCGACCGTCGATCTGCTCCATTAGCCATTGATCTGCTCCTTAAGATGCTTGTGGGCTAAACCTCCCGCCTCCATCTAAAACACCTCAACCAGATGATTCTATTTTGCTTAGACCACAAAGCTAGTGCTAACACCGACAAGCTAAATGGGCAAGCTAAACTTCATTTAAATCACCCAGTGTAATCTCATCTGTGGGATCAAGACAAATCGACGGTTGAAACGTAAACATGAGGGAAGGAAAAGAAGGATTGTGGGGTTGGTCTTCTGCATCCGCAACACGCAACCTCGGGTTGAGGGTTGCGGATGCAAAAGACCACAATTATTGAAGAATATTTCTGCATCCGCAATCCGCATTGCGGATTGCGGGTTGTGGAAAGAACCTGACTTTTGGAAAAACTCAGTGCTTTCCTCAAGTCACAAAAACACTCCAAAATGCAAGAAAATTTCAAAGGAAAGTGTCAACATCTACTTGACTTTGAAAGTGTCAATATGAACCTTTTTAAAGTGCAAAATCAAGTTCTGGAAGTGGCAATATTGGCTTTCAAAACTGTGTATTTATATTCGAATAGTGTGTTTCTTGACTACTTATGAACATTAAACGCATGAATTTCAAATCAAAAAATGCAAATTATGATTTCAAAAGTGTGAATTTCAAATCAAAAAATGCAAATTGTGATTTGAAATGTGTGAATTTCAAATCAAAAAATGGAAATTTGGATTTGAAATGTTTGAATTTTAGATCAAAAAATGCAATTTTTTATTTGAAAGGAGCAGTTTTAATTTTTAAATGTTCAAAATTTTAAAGTGAAAAATCCAATGTCTAAAATATTCGCGCATTGTGAGATTAGCTAGTCAATCGGCTAAGTTATACCATATAAAAATCATTTGTACAAATTTTTGTTTTTCGACAAGAAGGATCGGCCGCTCCTTCTTTTCGTAGTTAATTGTGAAAACATTTATTTATCAATTCATCTATATCCATAATGGAGAACACAAGAAGGATCGATCGATCCTTCTTGCTATGTCGAACTATTACAAAAATAATATTTGGAATAGGAAGGGTCGACCGACCCTTCTTGCAGTGTCGAACTATTATGAAAATAATATTTGGAATAAGAAGGGTAGATCGACCCTTCTTGCAGTGTCAAACTATTATGAAAATAAAATTGGTAATACGATGGGTCGGTCGACCTTTCAATTTCAAAGAAATTTGAAAAATAGAACACCTTGGAAATTTTAACATATAAAAATAGTTTCTCCCAACTTTTGTTTTCGAACAATTCCAATAATTCCGCTATATCCATAATAGAGAACATAAGAAGGATTGACCGACCTTTCATTTATGAGGGAATCGTAGCAATAGAACACCTTTGGGAAAGAGCGACCGTTTTTTCTCTGAGAAAACATATATAAATTTGGTTGTTTAAATGTTGATATCTAGTATCCCATGGTGACACGTGGAACGATCATATTGTGACACGTTGCATATTTTATTTGGCACATTGACTATTATAAATATAGTTTAATTATAATATTGGCTAGTATAGAATATTTTCTCCCATGAGCACCGCTGAATTTGGCACTTTGAGCATAGCGGAACAAGGACAACCTTGAAATTATTGCCCGCGATAAGTAGCAGAATGGTGATGGATAATTGGGAACAAATTGCCCATCCTGAAAGTGCATCAGGAGTCTGTCGAACTTCAATTATGCTCTCAGGATGAAAAGCCTTTGGAGAGGGATTTTTGGAACTACTCAGTGGACTAAATTGGTAAAGGTCAAATATATCAAGATGGATGCGTATAGTTGGATCAGGTATCCTTTTAACAAATCAGGGGTGCATCACCTATTTGGGCTGGTTTCTTAGAATTTTATAATATGGTGGATAAAGATTTAGTCTTGAAGGTTGGAAATGGAAAAAAAAATTTGGTAGGAATTGACCCAATTGTGGGTATCAAAGCATTGAATCATTTCGATTATGCCACATAGACTGAATAAGATAAAAGAAACTAATGATAGATCATGTATAAATTATTGGATTACAGCTATGGAACTGGGGTTGGACGAGGATGAGGATATTTAATGGAATCTCTATATTGGCAAACTCAACTTTGTTGGGTGTAGGCTCACGGATGAGAATTATAGCATTATTTGGGAAAAAAATAAGGCAACAGGAATTATCACTGCAAAGTTGGCATATCAAGCAATTATCACACACCAGGGTTTGTATCCTATAAACTGGTGGCTCAAGCTTATTTGGCAGTGGAAAATCCCACGAAATGTTCAATGTTTCATGTGGCATGCTCTACAAGGAAGTATGAAGACAATCTTGGGAAAATATTACCAATCGACGATGGGTTCGACCAAGTTTATGTTATCTATGCAGAAATAACATTGAAGCATCATATCATATTTTGGTAGAGTGTGAGTTCACTAGAACTTTGTGGCAAATGATCATAAATCATCTACAGCTGGAACAGAATTGGGAGTTGTATTTTTTTGTGGCCAACATATATAAATGGCTCAAATATTGCTGGAATACTCCATATCTTCCAGCTCTGATCTCTTGGCATATTTGGTGGGTTAGAAACATTGCTTTCTTTGAAGATATTATACCTAACATACTTTCCTCCTTCAACAGGTTAATGGTATTATTGAAGGATTATAATTATAATGCAGGACAACAGAATACCAGACAGCTTGGATCCTTCAGATTTCCCTTCCACAAGCCGGTTGGTTTCTTTGATGGCTCAGCAATAGATGGAGATTGTGTTGTTGGCAGTGTGATTTATATAAATGAAGACCACTACTTCACACTCAGGATGAATTGTGGGAAATGAACAAACACTAAAGCTGAATTACTTGGCTTATGGTGTATAATTACTATTGCTACTATCATGGGATTACAAGTGATAAAGTTTTTTGGTGACTCTAGGGTGATGATAAAGTGGCCTCTCAAGGATTATCAATTGAATATCATTTCACTACAATAGTGGTGTAGCAGATTTCGTGAAAAAAACAACTTCTTTAAAGATATTACTTTTGAACATATTTACAGGCAATTCAACATGACTGCAGATAAGCTATCTAAGCAATCACACAGAGGAGATGAAGGCTATGTCTATTGGGAAGAATTCATTGAAAATCAAAGCTATGATAAGGGAACAGTCAACGTATTTGATCAATATTAGTTGTGACAAAGTCATAGGTCCATGTTTTTTGTTTTTTTTTGCTGTTATACTTGAACATTGTTGATCTTTGATGGATGAAGTTGATCGCCGATGGATTTTTTGAGCACATATTAAGTCTGTACAAGATTTATGTATTTTTTTACTATTTGATTCATGCATAATGAATATCAATAGTATGACTTTTTTCCACTAAAAAAAAAATTACTTGATTTTAAGTGCAGTAGATAAACCATTTCTAATGGACTTTCCTTTTATAAAACTTTAATGAAAATGAAAAAATACAACTTTTTGTTGACCAAGTGGAAATTTAGAAACACAACAATTTTGTTGCCTAAAACTGCCACATGGAGAAATTTAGAAACCAATTTTGTCTACTATTTAGAAACCATATTTTCTCATTGTGCCTTGACTGCTGCAAGGCCCTTCTCATTTATCCTAATTGTTTCTCCTACCCATCCTTGCCTTGGTGACCATTCCCATATGAAGCTATTTACGCCGACCATCATATTTTCTTCTGCACCAACAACCCATTGTTGCTTTCTATCTAAGCATTTTTTGTACAAGACCTTCAGATCCTTCGATGCTCCTATTAGCTTCCACCATTGCACCTCTACTTTGTAAGACCCAACAGTACTAGCATCTCACTCCTGATAAATATCACCAATAGCCTTACCCAACCAGATTGCACAATCTGGCTCTGGTGATTGCACAATGACCATTTGACCCTTTACAACATCCACTCTTGGAATGAATTCATCTCTAGGCTTCTTGCATAGTGTTCCAACATAGCAATCCTACAAAGCAGGAACATTTGCCTTCAAATAGGCATCCATAGCTTCATGTTCAAATCTTGTAGGTTCAATACTACGAATATCATGGCTTGTCGATGGCCAAAAGTTAGTTTATGTCTGATCAACACTCTCAAAGGGACTGTCCAAAGCTTTAAGTACAACCTCCCAATAATTTAACTTGGGACGCCAAAATTGTTCACCTCCCTTCGCAATCCCTTGTTTCCAGAATGAAATATATGTTTCTATTCCCTTTTTTATTTTGTCAATATCCGAAGGACTTTTTGATTGCAGATTTAATAGCCTAGGTTGTTCCACTGGCAAGTCTGCACTACCATCTGGCAATGACCGCCAGAGTTGAATAGGAGACAACCAATATTCATCCCGAAGTGATTCCTTCCATTTCTTGAATGGAATGTCATCTATGAGATGAAATTTAAAAAACTGGCATTTTTTTTATACCAATGATTTTGGAATTTCCATCCAAAAGGTGGGGTTTCACAAAACTCTTAGAATCGTAAACTTCATCAATTAGATAAGGAACAAACGAATTTTGATCTTCACATGTCCTATATGTATCCATAATTTTTGGGAGTGAAAACATATCCTTGTGCATTAGCTTTGCTCATAACCTACCATAAATTCCATATATGTCTTCATGGGTGTGTCCGACGGGGACGAATCCAACTTCAACTGCCTCGAACACTCTCCTTGCTGTTAAAAGAGATAAAAATACAAATACAAAGCGGTTTTTGTTATCGCCTGAACAATTATCCATTTGTAACAACAACATGGGTGGTAGTTTTCTATTTGGCATGCATTGATTAGTACCATCAACCCACATTACATCATCTTGCATTACATCTTGTCTGTATATCAAACACTTTACATATGAATCTGATTGCAATAGAGCATCATGCAATTGGTGCTTAGATGTTCCGCCTTTGTAGAGCAAATCACCATATTTATCAACCACTAGTTCTTCAAGACATTTCAAGAATTTAGCAAGGGATGTCACAGTGAAATTCGATCCTATCTCTAAAAATGAGAGGCTGAAATGACCAAAACCCCTAGTCTTGTTCCCGTGAGTCAACATTCTAGTCAATGATATGGGAAGATTCATAACATTACTAAAATATTTTGCCTTCTTACCCATCCTTGGAATGGAAGTCTTTGACTTATCCATTTTGTCATGAACAATACAAAGACAAGTCTTCAGATGTTTCTGTGAAGCCGACCTGTGCGAATAATAGACTTGGCGACAACTTGCGATATATTTATTATGAGCTTCTTGGTTTGCTCGCAACTTTTCCACCTTAGCTGGATCAGTGGCCCCCTTGAGCCTATCCTGTATTGTAATGCACTCATTACACCTTGCAAAGGAGTTTGATTTAGAAATTTTAACATCTAGAAAATATTCTCTCATCACCTTGCTAAAGGAGGATTGTGATACTGGAGGCAAATGATTCTTGAGATTTCAACATTAGCTATTTGTCGTAGCAAACCATGGGACATATTCGTGGGCAATAATTTCAAGGTTGTCCTTGTTCCATCTCCACTTATTAATCGTGTAAGATGTGTAGATTTGTCTGAATTCTCTACTACAATTTTATTAATAGTAGCTACCAGTGCAGTAGTGTTCACCCTAGATTTTTCCAAGCCACTGTTACCGTGCACAGCTCTCACATCACCATTCATGAAAATTCTTTTATAATTGAAGAAAGTGCTCTTTTTTATCCCATGGCATTTATACCATGCATTTTGACAGACGTCTATTGCGTCTAATCTCATTGTAAACAAGCTTCTTTTTCTGTCATCTCCTTCTTTGGCCACAGGAGCATTTGATCCTATAGAATTTATAACATACTGTCTTTTTGAATTTCCATTCATACTATCAAATTTATTCTGACATTCAACTATCGGTTGAAGTGGAATTTTTGATATACAAAAATTTCAATGTTCGGTGGCAATGTTTGAAAGGAATGCACCCTGATTTATTGCAGACCTGTAAGGTACCGATCTTGAATTTCTGTCGGAAATTTTAGTTCCATCTTGCCGCTTTATGGAATTGTGTGGCATTGTTCCATTACCTTTAACATTTGTATATTCACAATGGGGAGTACCTGGAAGGACCATCTGTAAAGGACATTCTTCAAACACTTTCCAAAAGTTGACCATAACTTCGTCTGCTTTCTTTTTTAGTATAACATCCAAAGGAACATCATGGAGGTCAAGCAAATGGTTTGCAGGTCATCTTATAAGGGAGCCTTCAAATACACCACAATCATCGCAATTGCAGAAGACTTTATGAACTAAAATACCAAACTCACCAGCATCTAGAGATTTGAATTGTACAATCTCTCCCTCAAAAAAAATTGACATTATTCCCCAAGCAACATACTGTGGCTTTAAAGAACATTGATGTATCAAATTAACTTTCTGTCCCAGAAACCTGACATTGTGATTTTTTCTTAATACTTTCAATGTAGAATAAGATTGATTATTGTTGAAATTGCTTGCAACAGAAAGCAATGCTTCTGTGTTAAAATCGATGATTCTTTTAATCGGCCATACAAAAAAACTTCCACTGCTCAACCCTGGACAACATTCCATACAACAAAACACCATTTCATTCAACAAAACACCAAAGAAGAAGTCACCCAAAAATGTTCCCCCAACAAAATCAGTCCCACTCACATTTGTTACCAAACCTATGGAAATGCAATCCTTTCCTTCTGAACACTTATGTAACAACTTAACTTTTCTCATAATAAAAGAAGATCTATTCTTAGTTATTATGATATTATGTGCTACACTCATTGAAGTAGAAGCTGGTATATCATTCTTCTCATTCTTAGTTGTTATGATATGTGCTACACTCATCGAAGTAGAGGCTGGTATATCATTCACCTCATTCTCGCGAAGAGCGTACCCAATCTGGCTAACGATCTCAGATATAGGCCATTGAATATAACCACCAATAGCCTCTAACAATGTATATGAACCTTCCGATGGATAGGGCAATGGAAGACTTGCATTGAAAGTCGATGTAACATTTACAATGATACATCCAGCATTAGTGCTAATATTATGCAAAAATTTTCTTTCTGGAAATGAGATTCCCTCAACAACTTTCAATCCATTCAAAAGCAGGTCCACACATTGTTGATTACAAAAATCCATTTCATAAACGATATCTGAAATATAAAATAACAGGACACATTGTTTCGAACAAAAATCCAATTCATAAGTGTTTTATGAAATATAAAATAACAGGACATTAAAAATCATATTTATTTTAAACAAAGATATAACATACCTTATAATATATAAAAGTATGTCTATCCAGACTTCCAATTTTCTGAATGGAAGGATCGAATGCCCCTTGTTAGGATATATCATCATTCAGTTATGTACTTTGCATGCATTGCATGCACCCGCATGCTGCTCAATCACCAGTTTCATGCCTCCAGCACCTAGTCCCTAGTCTTCCAGCACTCGGGAGCTACTTTCCACTCAGATTTATCCCTCCTAGCCAGGGAGGCACCCACTTCTCACCTTCCACTGCAGAAGGGCACCTTTTCTCACCTACCAGTCCAGTTCACTTCAGTTAGTTAGTGTCTTTCCTTGATTTGAGGCTAGATTGACTCCTAATTGATGTTTTCACTCTGATAGACCTCCGATGAGACCTGACTACCTATTATGAGTGCATTTAACTCCTCATGTTCCCTACACTAAGCCTCCACCCCTATATTAGTGCCACTTACCATCAGTTACACTTATTACACTCAGTTAGACCCAGTTAGACTCAGTTTGACACTTGTCTGATAGTTACTTGTGCATTGATGACCACCACCACTGATGATGAGGACTCCTAGTTGGAGCCAAGCTATGCCATTTCAGTTAATTCGAATGACCTCCTTGGTTAATTCGAATTGCTCACTCATTGTGACATGATTGTATTGTATTTTCACCCTTATGGGGATATAGAGCACAGATGCATGCTTTTTGCACAATTTACACCATATTTTCTGAGTTTCATCTATTTTGATTGATTTACTTGTTCATTAGATCTGTTGTGACTAATTTTACATGGTATCAGAGCCATGGCATGGACAAGACTTCTTTTTTGCAGGTGTTCTACATGAAGATTGAGCAATTTTTGCTCACTTTGCAGCAGTTTTCTGCAGTTGCAGCATTTTATGTAGTTATAGGTATTGCTCCATAATGGTTCTTGTTTTTTTGTGATTTGCAGGTTTCTCACTTCCTCCATTTGCATTCGCTATTGCAGAGATGGAATATTCTTATTCACAAAATCTTCTTACTCCATTCAATTATGATGAATGGAAACCAAAGATGATAGCATGCTTGAAGAGATAATGTCTTTTTGATATGTGCATTGGTATTACAAGAGATTTTGCTTCTAATGAAGAGGAGAATGATTGGCTTAATGATTGTGATAGAGCTTTTGGGACAATATGTCTTGCTATGTCTCCTTGTATGCACTACCTCAGTACTACTGCTGAAAATCCAAGAGATCTATGGGCCCAACTCGATAGAGAATTTGGAAAGCAAGAGGAAGAGGATCATGCTAGCCTTTTGGAGAACAAGCCCAGTGAGATCTCCTTATGTTCTCTCTCGGATTATGTATTGGCCTCATCCATTGTTCAAGATGAAGAAGAAACTGTAGATTGAACACTCATTCTCTCAAAGTCTTCTATTTCGAATTTTGAGCAAGATAAACCAGCTCATACTCTAGATTCCGAAGAGGTTCTTGAATCTTCTCTTTCAGATGAGTTTGTCGGCATGTAGAATAATGATCTACTTGATGTTTTGGAGGTAAAATATGATTTTGGAGGTGAAGCATTCGTCCTCCTTGATTCCATGCCTCCTATAAACTTTTGTTCTATCATTTGCACAGTTTCTCATAGTTTTACTGAAGATGAAGAGCACTACCATTCGCTTGAGTTCAATTCTTATGCAATTTTGCTGATTTTGGTTTTGATCTCACCCCTGTTGGTTCAAAAAAGATCTCAAGAAACCATTTGTCAAATATTGGAGCTGATTTAACTTCCACTGATAAGAAGTTCAAGTTTCAAGATCTATTTGATCTGATTGGAGCTATTCCTACCTCACTTGGTTCGAATCACAGGTTCCAGGATCATTCTCATATTTTCATATTTGTTCTCACCTTTTTCGGTATGAAGAGCAAGTTCATAAAGTCTCCACATTCGCTTGCATCCACTGATGGAGAATTCAAGCACATGTTTTTGGAGCATGATCCATTTACTCCCAAGAGTAAGATACCTCCAGACATATCTACTTGAGTTTGGGGCAGTTAAATCTTTTGGTGTGTTACAGTCCATTTTGAGGGGGGGGGTTTCCAATGAGGTTTTCTCCATTTCCTCAGTTCATGAAATATTATTTATTTGGATTATTATTGTATTGGGGTGACCTTTGGTCTCAGTAACCAGGGCCCTACATTTTATTTTTTACATCATAGTATAGCTTGAGGGGGGGTGTTAGGATATCTCATCGTTTAGTTATGTACTTTGCATGCATGCATGCATTGCATGCACCCGCATGCACTACATGCACCCGCATGCTGCCCAGTCACCAGTTTGATGTTTCCAACACCTAGTCCCTAGTTTTCTAGCACTCGGGAGCTACTTTCTACTCAAATTTAGCCCTCCTAGCCAGGGAGGCGCCCACTTCTCACCTTCCACTACAGAAGGGCACCTTTTCTCACCTTCCAGTCCAGTTCACTTCAGTTAGTTAGTGTCTTTCCTTGATTTGAGGCTAGATTGACTCCTAACTGTTGTTTTCACTCTGATTGACATCCGATGAGACTTGACTACCTATTTTGAGTGCAGTTAACTCCTCATGCGCCCTCTACTAAGCCCCGATCCCTAAATTAGTGCCACTTACCATCAGTTACACTTATTACACTCAGTTAGACCCAGTTAGACTCAGTTTGACACCTGTCTGACAGTTACTTGTGCATTGATGACTGCCACTAATGATGATGAGGACTCCTAGTTGGAGCCAAGCTATGCCATTTCAGTTAATTCGAATGACCTCCTTGGTTAATTCGAATTGCTCACTCATTGTGACATGATTATTGTATTTTCACCCTTATGGGGATATAGAGCACTAATGCATGTTTTTTGCATAGTTTACACAATATTTTATAAGTTTCATCTATTGTGATTGATTTACTTGTTCATTAGATCTGTTGTGACTAATTTTACACCCCTTCTTGAAGAAGAAGAGAACACAAGAAGGATCAAACGACCCTTCTTGCAGTTTAGAAAGATTACCAAAAGAATACTGGGTAGAAGAAGCATCTCTTGTTTGTTCATTTATGACGAAATATTAAAAATGTTCAACCTACGAATGCTAAGCCGTAAATACATGTATTTCTAGAATTGTGAATAAGGGGAGAATACTGAGCACAGCAAGGGTCAGCCGACACTTCATTTACGATATAAATTTAAATATATTTAATCTACGAAGGATATGTCGACAATTCCCGACTTCCAACTTCCGTTGTAAATAGTAAGGACCCGGACATCATATAAGTTCTCATATATAAAAATGCTTGTCTCGGCTTCCATTTTTCGAAGAGAAGGATCGGCCGCCCCTTCGTTTAATAGAAGATAATTGCGAACAACTATATCCAGCAATTCACCTATATCTAGAATGGTGAAAGAAAGAAGGAACTATCGACCCTTCTTGCATTCTAGAACTATTATGAATACAATACTGGGCAGAAGAAGGGTCGACCTCCCCTTCATTTATGAGGGAATTATAAAACTATTCAACCTACGAAGGCTAGTACGTCAATTCATCTATATCTAAAATGATGAACACTAGAAAAAGGGTCGGCTGCCCCTTTGTTTAGTAGATAATTGTGAAAACCTTTATCTAGAAATTGAACGATATCCAGAATGGTCAAGACAAAGAAGGATCGACTGACCCTTCTTGCAGTCTCAAGCTGTAATGAAAAAAATATTGGGAAGAAGAAGGATCGTCCGCACCTTCTTTTACGAGGGAATTGTAAAAATAGAACTTGGAGAAAGAGCGGTTGATCTTTCTCTGTGCATATTTCAATTTTCGAGCAAAAGGTGCAAAGCAATTTTCCTATGGAATATGTGTTTAAAGTGCCGATATCTACTTTAGCCACTCCAAAAAACTAATCCTCGGGGGAAGGAGTGGATGCTCTTTCTCCTTAGCATCTACTTCCAACACCCCGAAATGGAACAACTTGACGAAAGAGCGACCTCGCTTTTTCTGACAAAATTTCGACTTGACAACAAACTCTTTGTAGTAAAACGTTTGTAAATTTTGTCGTTCAAATATGAGAATCTAGTCTCCAGGGTGACACGTGGAATGCTCAGACTATGCCATGTGGCTTTGATTATTCCAGACTTGATTTGTGCTACACTCGATGAAGTAGAAGTTGTTATATCATTCACGTTATTCTCGGGAAGAGCAGACCCAAAAGTATATTGTTTCTATTTTTGTTTTAAAGAAAGAATGTTTATGTCTGGTTAATCGCAGTCATAATCATTCCAACTAATGGCATCACTATATGCATTGTCGTCACTGTTAAATTCCTTTTCCAACATGGCATGCTGCTTAAATTTTAATTAGCATTATGGTGTTCCTGGTAACTGGGAAGGCATGCATGTGTTGCTTGGAATGTGTTGAATATAATTGTACCACTAATGACAAAACTATTCATTAATGACAGTCTGTAAATTTACTTCCTAGTTTCTCTGTTAATTGTTATTTCCAGTTAAGTGACAGTCTGTAAATTTCCTTCCTTTCTCTGTTAATTGTTATTTCCAGTAAATATTTTCCATTTTTTTATTCTTCATGCTTCGATGAAAGTAATAATAAATCAAAATTCATATGTTTATGCTCCGGTTTACCGCATCGAAGTATAATTTCACTAATTTTCTGCTAAAACTAATATTGGATTCATTTATGACCAATGCTCAATATTAATGGATTGTTTTCTTTTCTTCATTATCAACCTGCAAATTTAGACAGACAAGGGTATTCACCAATTTTCTGCTAAAATTCACTTAATTTTAAGAATATTTTTATCAGCTTTACCTCTTCAACTAAGTGTCTTGATATCATATGCAAGACTCACATGTTTTCTCATTGCATCCAACAATTTGAGTCATACACCACGTCCAACTACCCAATACATGGGACTTTTCTACCCAAGATAGTGTATTGGCAAATAATTATACATTAATAAATTTTAGAGCTATTTGATTGCTTAATTTTATTCAATTAAATTAAAGACTTAAATTATATATATTTATAAAAGAAATGTAATCAATATTATATAAATTAAGACATAAATGATCAATTTCAAATATTTCAAACAAAGTATAACATTTACATAGATCAGTATACTATAGTGAATATTAATTGCAAAATGAAATTAAAAACAAAAAACATGTTTCAATTTTCTGAGTTCATTTGTCGTTATCTTTTTCCAACAAACCTAGCCAAATTCTAGAGGATTTGCAGAAAACAATATGGAATACATGAAAATAATACGCTACATCACCAAACAGAAAATGTATGCAAGCTGGTGGCAATCGACATTAAAACTGTTAATTCTGTTAATTTAGCCCAGTAATGAGTAACGCACGATTTTGCAAATATAACGATGTGAATTCATATTAATGGACTGTAAATAAATTCTGAAGAAGACATACAAGGGTGGAAATAAATTCTGGAAATTTGAAGAAGACAGACAAGGGTGGAAATAACTTCTGGAAATCTAAAGAAAACAGACAAGGGTGGAAGGAAATATGAAGAATCTAAAACGTTCAATGACTTTAAATTACTATGAACTTGAAACTGTCATTGCATTGATATTTGACAACCATAGAAGATATAGTTTTTAGCGCCGAGGCTGAATAAGTATGCTCTATTACAGATTTAGATTTATGGTTTGAATAATATAAATACCTGCCAATTGCAAAACTAGCAGTCGATTCTTCAAACCAATCTTACTGCTCTACCTGCCCAACACTCTTGCCGGTTCCACCTGAGCAAAAGCAAACCTCGGTCCTGAGAGAAAATAGAGCTCCAAACTGGCAAACACAGAGAGTTTGAACTTTAAGTTTCAATGTAGGCAATGGTGGCTAGAGCATTGTGGTGGGATATCAATGCAAAAAATATGGTGACATTAATTATCACAGTGTGGCAGGATATCATCTGTACATCGTGACACATAAACACAATCGATCATAAACGTGACATTAATTATCACAGTGTGGCGGGATATCATCTGTACGTTGTGACACATAAAACACAATCCATCATAAACATGATGATATTATTCACATGAGTGATACAATCCTCAGGATCACCTACATGCCAACGTACAAACCATTTTAAATGGTAGAAAATATCATGGGTCCCACGTCCGATCCGCATCCCCAACATGCGTGCTAGGTCAGAGGGATGGGTTGTTGCGGAATCTAAAACCGCTCTCCACGTGGCAACACCACATGATTTCACAAGTTGGAAGGGCGGTAAGGAAAACTGCCTTCCTCCATTTGTGAACCCACCTTCGCCCATCCTTCACGGTTGCTGGCATGTGTGGATATGATGTGGCTGGTTTACATCACACCTTCTGCCCACGCAACTCCTCCACGTCGGGGCTCCTACCCACGTGTCTCCTCCACGCATACTTCCTTCTCACGTGGCTTCTCCACATCAACCTACACATGCACAGTTCAAAACACCTTTCAATTACACAATCACAACATAATTACCTAATACATAATAACATCCAAATAGCGAGTTAAGAAAAATCTGAACCAACAAATTAGATGCATTCATCAATTGCCAAGATCAAAGCAATTGAAAGACAGATAAAAAAACCAGAACACTGATCGCAGTAGATAAAAAAAAACTAGAACACGGATAGCTCTCAGAATTAAAGATCAAAGAAATTGAAATTCTATTATAGCACGTTATAGGGCAGTAAGGGTCAAAGACATTACCCTTTCATTTAACCGATGGGACATATTGACGGAAAGGGTTCATAATTAGTAATTCCTTACTAATTAAAACAAGATTGAAAGACTATGAGGATCAATGATGAATCAATGCATGATCCAATATATTTTTTATGAAGAGGCATGATTTTCCTTAATAAATTTCTCAAATAATAAAGTTCTTTGAAAATATATATAACCATACAAGTCAAATGTATGAAGAGGACCACAGGTGTCTATCAAGTTTTGGTAATTGCATATCAAAAGCAAGATCTGAAAATACGAAGCAAGATCATAAATTAGAGTTTTGCTGGGTGCTTCTTGGGGCAGGTTCAGGCCTTCTAAGGGAATTGTTGCCTCCTTCTAGTCGTGGGTAGATATTTAGGTTGGTGGGGCATCCTTGTTTGTTTAGTAGGTAGAAAACCAGGGGTGTAGGAGCATCCTTTCTATAGCAACAAAATAATTCATGGGATTAAGTTCTCCGTCAAGTTGGTGCTTGTAGAACAATTTTGTATCGGTGTGTTCAAATTTTTAATTGTCCTATTCACATTGGGAATGATTATTTAACTTGTGCTTAATACTAATTTTATATAAAAGGGTTGAAAAAGTCAATATTGATCCCCCCCCCCCACCTCTTAGTATTGTTGTTTGAACCAACACCTACCACATAGTGCCCTCATTGTCGCCTAACGTTTTGTGTAGTTGATGCTCTAGCGCCTCTTCTTAATATTTTAGGCGCTTGGGCCTATTGACATAAGTTTGTAGGCCCCTAAGGTGTTAAGCTTACTTCCCTTATATGTTTTAATCCTTCTTTGGTCTCCAAAGATCATGAACTATTTACCCGATCTTTTTAGGTACTCGAGACAAAAATAATGCTAAAAATGGGGTCCCTTTGTGCAGAGATTTTGTACCTTGTCCCACTTGATGAACACCTTGCAAATTTATCTTTCACATGATCATGTATTCCATGCTTCCATGCAACATGATATCCATTTCCATTGCATTATTATTTGTTTGATCCTTCATGGATACAGTTGTTTGTAGTCTTTTTAGAGCGATGTAAGCATTTAGAACAGATTTCTAGATATTAAAACCTTGTGCATTTAAATGGAGTCTCATTCTTATAATCCAATCAGATCATAATTTGATCCATGATAGAACAGTCGAACCCGATCTGCGGAGTAGATAATTTCATGTTTGTCCATGTGCTCTAGAGATCTTCAGTCCAACTATCAGACTCTCTCGAAGGAATTGAATCCATGATTTAACTGCACCAACTGGAAGGAGGCTAGAAACCTAAGGAAGCTTCAACTCCTCAATTTACTAGCTCCATCTAGAACGAGGCTACAACCCCTTGGTTTTCATAATTTCCAACATATAGATAAGACTCCAGACCTTAGTAAAGTCCAACTCAATAGTTTTACCAGCACCAATTGGATGGAATCCCCAACTCCTTGAGATCACAATCACCAAACCAAAGGAGACTTGAATCTCCTATCCGTGCTCGATCCTGCCACCCTAATATGAATAAGAAGAACAATTTGCCTCTAAAGAGTGTATTAAATCAAAATCCAGAAATAATCACCAATAGACTTCATATATTTTCACCTTCAAACCCTTACATCATAGACCTCATAGCACATTCCAAAACCTCAGAGGGATCTCATGCCAATATCATTACCATGGAATATTCCAATACAATCACCAATAATATCTATGCCATTGGAGAGTGGTTTTTTATAATTTCTCATTTTGCATATTGGAGAGCATAACTTGTCCATGCTTATGGAGTGTTTACTCCACTTGCCTAGTACCAATTTCGAGGGTCGAAAGATTCCCATCCTAATTGGGAATTGGAGAGGTCATTGTGCATAATTTGGACCATGAGGACACATATTAAGAGGTTGTGGGACCCATTTGTGGCAAGATTCCCCACTACACTTGGCATGATTCTCTCACCAATTCGAGTTCAAGATGAAGGGTAACATACTTGGGGTAGTTTAAGAGGTATTATTCATGCCGGCATGAGTCATGTTTAAAGGTCGAATTGGAGTGGAAGAATAAGTCTCGTGGAAGAGGAAGAGGCATCTTAGAAGAATTGTGACACTTGAGCTAGATTCCCTAGCCTCCAGTATGACAACAATGATGAATATGCTATGACACCTATGGCACAAATCAGACTTGAATGCCGGCATCTAAAATATATGACATGTTAGGGATAAAAATAGCCTCTAAGAACTCAGGTGCACAAGGGAGTTAGGGCATCCAAAGAGACACCCATTCGAAATGAGGGAATATTAAGGAGAGTCACTGGGAATTGTTGGACAAGTGGCACACATTGGAATCTCTTCCCAAATTGAGTTGGAATGAATCCTTTGGAAGGAATTTGACCCATGGAGGACTTGAGAAGTTTATAAAACTCACGAGAACAAAGAAGGAGAGTATATTTTGATCATTTTTATTAGCATCTTTGCAATTTGGAGAGCTTGTACCTTGTCCATGCTAGTGGAGTGTTTACTCTACTTTCCTTAGTACCAATTTTTTGAGTTTTCAAAATATCATCACACCAGCATGCTCACCTCAGTCAATTGCATCTCCATGTCCAGTCAGAAGTTTGAAATTTCAAGTTTGGATTTTTATGGTTTCTTTGTCAAACCCTAGCGAACTCCAAATGTAGTGGTAAGATCTAAATATTTTTTTTCCATTTGAGTTTCTCATTAAGATGTCTCACCACACCAAGCCTGAGGGAAAGCCTAAAGGGGATGATAGCTTCTGAACATGGAAGTATATGATTGGGTTAATCCTAGAAGAGAATTCATCGAATTGGATACCGACATAAGTGAAGAGGTTCCAGTCGCAGAGGGAGATGAGGCTAAGGCCTTACATAAGAAGAAATTTGGTCAAGGCCACGAGGATCATTGTAGATTCTATCAAGGACCATCTCATACCACATGTGTCATCCCTAAAGTAACACTTTACAAGGGTCATACTCTCTTAGATAAAAGAACAACTTGAAGCCATTGAAGAATATAATATAGAGAATGGAGAAATAGTGATGATGACTATTGGTGTCCATTTTGTCACTATTTTTTATCAACAAATCTCTTCTGAATGGTGTTAATTTAATTATTTTTGATATAATAAGTTATCCTTTCCACCATTTAGCCCATCAAACAGACCAGGTATGCATGTATTCATTTATCATATGAATTTTGGTCGAATCTGGTTATATTATGATTTATTAACAATTAAATTAACAATTCCAGTCATGCATGGCATTTAGTTTTGATCTACAGGATGTGATTACTCAAATGACCCTTCATTCATACTGCGTGTTTATATTGCTTAAGATCAGCCGCATTCAGCTCGTCATTCAACCTTGCATTCAGCTCGCGAAATCCATGGTTAGCATGCTTCGGGCTATTAAAGTAAAAAACGAGTACGTGGGCTCTGTTAGCCACATGGTGGTGATAGTTAATGAGCTGTTGTTTTGGAAGATCCATGCCTATGCTCGCCAAGCTCGAGAACACACCATGCTTCCACATCAACACTCTACATGCGAGCTCTCTCATTCGTTCATCCTGGAATCACACACTCCCATTCACGTCGACGTTCTGGAAGAAGCCCATCCATCCACGCTCATCCTGCAACCACAATGCTTCACCCACATCAATGCTCCAGTAGTCCTCTCCTCCGTTTGTTCAGTTTGCCAACACACTATCTCTCTTCCCACGTCAAAGGAAGGTCGACGTTGCAACTCCCTCGTGAAGGAATCGGCCCCGTGAAGCACTGGAGGATGCTCCCTACGCTTTCACGCACCATTCAAAGAATCCGGTTATTCATAAACACCTTTGTTATTAGAGAGGTCGATTGTGTCGACCCTCTCATCCATTGTAAAATGTATAAATAGACGCTTGTGGACAGAAACAGTGTTAGCTTGTATTTGGTGAAGATCATTAGATTAGCAGATAGTTTGTAGGAGATACCAGACACTATCTAATTTTCTTAAGATTAATGGAAGTTCTAGTTTGTTGATATTTTGAGTAGCTAAACCAGTTTCGTTTTCCATCTCTGATTGTTGGGAAGGGCCCCTCATCAAGTAGAGGTTTTGTCTTTGTTTTCTGTATTTTCTTTTCTGCAAATAGTTAGTTTATTTTCTTGTATATGTAATTAATTTTGTTTTTTGTACATGATATTTCTTCCTCTGTAATTTATATTGTGCTGCTAACATAATTTGTGTTTACAGAATTAGCAAATGGTCGACCAACAATATAGTTTGATAGTTTCATTTCAGTCTTTGATAATTAGCTAGTTTGTTTTTCTAACCTTTTGCAATTAGATAGAAATTAGTTAATTGTTGTTTCCAGTCTGTTAATAGATAGAATTAGTTCAGTTAGCTTCTTCTCTGTAGTTGTAGGTTAATTATCTTCTCCCATCTCAATCTTGCTTTAGTATAGAATAGGAATAGTTTAGCTCTCCAACCATGATTAGAATAGGTTGCTTTCTATTATATTATCTTCTCAACAAGTGTTCTCACTGATTTATTTGCATTGTAGATTCACCTGCATTCTCTAGCTGACGTCAAGATCATCAAAAATACTCTTTTCCTTAGTTTAATTCGTTTTTCCTCCATTCGAACTGTCGTTCGGACTGACATTCAAATCATCATTCGCATTTTTACTCTTTCTACACTGTTTTATTCTTATTAGAATCCAGTTTCTTAGTTTTCGTTTATGTAATCTTTCCTGCTCTTAATTAGTCTTCTCAACCATAATTAGGCCCTTGTTTTACATTCCATAAAGTTTTAATTCAAGTCTTGTTATTATTCTTAGTTTGCTTTAACTGTCTTTTAAATTATGTCTTTCACATTTATCTTGCTAACATGTTGTTGTTTCAGAAGTTATCAGTCTTATTCCTAATCCAATTTATTACATGCTCTTAATACGTAGTTAGAATAGAGTCAATAATTCCATCCTTCAAGTATTCTAGTTTTGATAGTTTCCTTCATTTAGGATCAGTTCCTTGTTTCGACAAATAATGAAGATGTTCATGGAATAAGATTTCGATTCATAAATTATAAATTTATCAAGTTTTCTACTTGTTTCTAAATTAATATCTTTATCAAGTTTTCTACATGCTTCCAAATCAAGTTCAGAAGTAAATATCTTTATTAAGTTTTCTACTTGCTTCTAGTTTTCATTAGTTTATTATTCTGCTCATGGATAGTATATAAATCAGAATGTTTAAAGTTAACTGTAATTTGTCTCTTTGTAGTTTACATCTTTTTGTTGAAGTTAGATTAGATTTACTTCCGTTTTGTTTTGCTATTTCATTTGAAATCCACTATGACACACTCACTCCAGTTCCTGTTACATGGCAATAGATGTTTTTTCTCGAATTAGTTGTTGAAGTTATTTAATAGTTTTAATTTTATTTGATCGGCATAGCTTTCTGCTTATGTAACTTATCATCAAATTAATCCATTTCATAGATAGGTCTTTAATCTATTTAAAGTTGTTTTCTAATTCCTAAATAGAATATGAAATTGTATAGTTTCCATTTTCATAGTCAACAGTTTGCTTTTCAATCAGTTTCTATTATTCAATTATAAGATAGAGTAGTATCAATTGATACTATTCCAGTTCAACTGTTTAACCAAATTTTATTTAGTTTCTTTTATTTTTTTTCGAAAGTTTGACTCCGTTTTTCATTTTGAAAGATCTTTCGATCTTTTCTTTATTAAATATTTTTAAGGTCTGACAAGCCGAAAATTTTAGGTGCCATTCTACCTTAGCATATACTTTGCCTCAAATCTAATATTACCAACCCCGGTCGATAATTAAATATTAGGTCTTTTCTTTGAGATAGCTCACACACCCAACATTTGTGTGCCATTGCCTGGGAGTTGTAGAAGATAGGTAGAATTCAGTCATAGATAAGTAAAACTCCTTTTTAATTTTATTCTTTTGAAAATAGGCTGGTGGCGGGTGTATGGTAAGACGAGAGGTAAGAACCTGTGCATCTGTTATAATAGGCATCCCCAAAACCCAATAGTAGTAGTTATGTAGTTAGAACTTATTTCAGTCATAATTTGTTTTCATGAATAGGTCTAGAGATTCACAAGGTAGATTTATTAAAACTAGTTCCCTTACTAAAATTCAGACTAAGATTCCTACTAACCTATATGGGGGGCGTGCCACCCCAACTACTAACTCAATAGAAAGGTATCGGAAGACACCTAAAGGGGATAGTCCTACTTGGAAAGAAAATGAAATCCTTTCTGGAAATCAATTAGGGGAAAACATAGGGACATTAGAACAGTCTGTTCTAAAAGAAATTCCACTCGAAGAACCTGAAGCTCATATTGAGACCGAAATTAGACAATAGGAAACTCAAAAGGATAAAACGTCAAGACCCATTAACTCTCTGTTAGTCCAAAAACCCAAAGACACTACTTTTTCAATAGTAGGTGGCCCAAACTTAGTAGATTTTGTCGATCCTGCACAAGTAGACTCTCTTTTTGAGAGTTTTTTTAACATAGTTATTTCACAGATTGATACAACAATAGTAGGACCTCCAAATATGGATTCCCACATAACTGATAATTCTCCTCCTAAAAAGAAGAATACCCTTCCTGAAACAGAACATTGGGACATCCCATATTCACCAAGAAAGGAGCAGCCTAGATTTTCTCTCTTTGGCAATAGAATCTTCATGGGGGACGAAAATGAAGATCATGTCTGACAAGATGAAGAAGATGGAGAAGTTATAACTGAAGGTACCTTCGGGTTCCATATCTTAGACACTGCACAAGATGTTAATATGAAGAACATCCCTCCCTCCTCACTACCAACCTTTTATGGGAAGAATAGTGAGTATCTAGACACATTCGTATTTGAGTTTGACATTTTGTGTAGGAGTTATAATTAACTACATGATGGCCAAAAACTAAAACTCTTTCCTTCCACATTAAAAGATTCTTCTCTTCGATGGTTCATGGGATTAGGAGAATCTAGTATTAGAACTTGGTAAGACATGAAGAATGCATTTCTTCAAAAATATCAGCATTACTGTAGACCTAAGGACTCTCGAAATGATATTTTTAAAATTCAACAACTTGAAGACGAGAGCTTAGAAGATTATCTCGATAGATTTAACTATGTGTTACACAAGTCCAAGTATAGTGATCTCCGAGAAGATGCAGTAAGAACACTCTTCCTCAAGGGAATCTCACAACAATTCTTAGATAACCTTAATCTCATGGTAGCAGGAGACATTTCTCATAAATCTTTTGTAGAGATTTGTGAACTATGTAGGAATTTCTCTAGGAGTAGAGGGAAAGTTGGAAGACACTTTCGAGAGTCTTATGCTATGAATCCCAAAGGAAACACATCCGGTCCTGGTGGAGTTACAAGGGTAGAATTGGGAAACCTATTGGAAAATTTCAAAACCAATATTTTAGGATCCATGGGTTCTCAATTAGATGCACTACAAGCTAAAAAGAGACAAGATGAAGAGCGTGCAACAGTGAGTGTTTTTTGTCCTAGGTGTAGAACTAAACATCCTCAATGAGAATGTCCATTAAATAATGTTTCAGTTGGTCACCTATGTACAGAAGAACATCCAACCCATTTTTGTCCATCGTTTCCTGGATTACAAGCTGTGTACATGAGTGGAAATTTTGGTGAAATACCTAGGAGGCCTTGGAAACCTAGAGATCAACCATTGTATCAAGATTCATAAAAAATTCCACGTTATTACTATCCTTATCAACCTCCTCAACAATGGAATACTTCAGGTTGGAAAAATTGGCCATCACAGTACCCTCCTCAAAATGCTCAACAACAACAATGGCCACATGGATGGAGAGGGAAAGCTTATGCTTAAACACCTCCTCCTATGCCTAACTATCCTTACCCTCCTAATATTTAGCAACTTCCTCCTGGATTTGTACCTCCTTCACTACCCCCTATCCCGAATCAACCTCGCCATTTCTAGAACATGAATCCTCCAAGACCCACAATATTACCTACACAACCGATACCGAATCCTAACAAAAAATTAACCCAAGCTCTTAACATCATTGGGTTGTTACCTCTTCCAACATATGTCATTTCGACTGCACCAATACATGAGATACAACTGCGGTCTGGAAGACTTTTGCAAGATAATCCCAAGTCATCATTTGTTATTCAAGAAGAGAATGAAGAATACATACCTAGTGAAGTTTTTAATGATGCCATTCTTGAAGATGTGGTTATTTCTAAATCTTCAACACACAACCATCCACACAAAAAAGTAATTCCAAGGGAAAAGTCACTTCCATATCCGGAGCATCTAGTAATAGAAAAACCTGTAACTTATCCAGAGTATGATATCATTAATGAATTGAAAAATATTTGCACAAAGTTCCCTTTGTTACAAGCTATTAAGGATATCCTAATCTATAGTAAGGTAATAAAGGAACTCTGTATTAAGAGACTAGGGAGGAAACAAAAAGACCCTTCCACGATTCATGTAATTGGAGAAATAACAAATTGCATAGAAAACCAACCTAGAATACCAAAGTATTCAAACCCAGGAAACCCTGTCGTGGCTGTTATTATCAATAACACCACCATACGGAACACACTTATTGATCTAGGAGATGCTATCAATTGGATGACAACCACAGTTTTAGAAACTCTCAATTTAGGACCATTTCTTCGCCCTACCCCAACAATGCTAGAATTAGCAGATTGTACTATGGTGCAACCTACTTGGATCTCAGTTGAAATCACTGTATCAGTAGAATCATGGGAATATCCCATGGCCTTCATGGTCATTGAATCAAAAGACCCTTCCAAAGGTCACCCCATTATTTTGGGAAGACCTTGGTTCGCTACTATCAATGAATTTATAGGATGTAGGGATGGGGAGATGATTATCTCTAATGGGTTCTCTATAATAAAAATAGCTTTCTACCCACCAGCTCAGCCAATAGCTGAAAACCTCTTTTGGATAGATTGTCCTTTTGGAGATGATAACTTGGAATAACTTTCCCTTGTCAGTGATCTTTCTTGGGCACTTCAAGAGCAAAATACCAAGAACGTGTTGAACCAATTTATCTCTTCCACGACATGTGTAGATTTTCTTCAATATGTTTCCCAATTTGACCATATCTTTGGAGAAGAATTCCAAGAAAACATGAGCCTCTCAACATTTACAAGTACACCCCGTGTCTTTGCTATCAAAGAACACCTAGGATCCTATACCATTCTGTGTGAGGTTAGTACCGACAAATTTCTGCATATAAATGCAGGTTTAGATGAGAGTCAACAAATAAAATTACTAAAAGTTCTTAAGAGTCAAGCTGGAGCATTTGCATGGGAGTATACCAATATGAAAGATATACACCTAGATACCTGTATCCATCACATTTACACAGACTCGAACATACCTCCTGTTATGAAGCTCCAGAGAAGAATGAACCCAACACTAAAGGATATAGTAAAGGATGAATTACAAAAACTCCTTAACGTTGGATTCATTTACCTAATTTCCAACAGTAAATGGGTTTCTCCTATGGTGGTAGTTCCAAAGAAATTCATAGGGAAATGGCGTATCTGTGTTGAATTTCAAGAACTAAACGAGGCCACTCTTAAGAACTACTTCCCTTTTCCTTTCATCGATCAGGTGTTAGACACCTTATCAGGGAAACAATATTTCTCACTCCTTTATGGGTATAGTGGATACAATATGATATTGATAGCACCTGAGGATCAAAACAAGACAACCTTCACTTGCTCTTGGGGGATGTATGCCTACCGAGTGTTACCATTTGGCCTATGTAATGCACCTACTACTTTCCAGCATGCAGTTCTAGGAATCTTTGCTGACCTCATACATGACTGTGTAGAAGTTTATATGGATGATTTTACAGTTTATGGTAACACCTTCTAGGAAGCCCTTGATAACCTCGAAACAATTCTTATTCGGTGCCAAGAAATGAACTTAGCTCTTAGTCATGAAAAATGTAAAATGCTCCTGATCGAGGGCATAGCCCTGGGACATCATGTCTCTCTTCAAGGTATCAAGGTGGATCCCGCCAAGATCGAAATAATTGTTAATCTTCCTCCTCCAAAAATTCCGAAGGAAGTAAGAAGTTTTCTTGGCCATGCCGGCTATTATAGACGTTTCATTGAAAATTTCACTAAGATAGCCGCACCTATGTTGAAACTACTCATGAAAGACACAAAATTTCAATGGACTGAACCGTGTCAACAAGCCTTTGAAACTTTGAAGGCCAAGCTATCAATGGCACCAATTCTTAGGGACCCAAATTGGTCCCTTTCTTTCCATATATCCACTGATGCTTACAACATAGCCATAGGGGAAGTCTTAGGTCAAAAAGAAGGATAGGCATCACATGCCATCTACTTTTCTAGTAAAACTTTTACTCCTACGGAATCGAAGTACACTATTACTAAAAAAGAGTTTCTAGCAGTAGTCTACTCCATTAACAAGTTTCATCATTATATCACAGGATACGAAATTTTTATACACATTGACCACTCTGCCATCAGTTTTTTTATGAATAAACCTATCACCAATGGCAGAGTGACTCGGTGGCTTCTTTTCTTACAAGAATTCAACATCACCATTGTTGATCGTCCTGGTATAGAGAATGTAGTAGCTGATTTTCTCTCTCGAATTCAAATTGTCAATAATGCCAGCCCTGTCGATGATAGCTTCCCAGATGAACATTTGTTTGTTGTATCTGTTCGAACCCCATGGTTTGTAGATATAACCAATTATTTATCAACTAGAAAGATACCCAACCATCTCTCCCCACCTAAGAAACGTAGGATCATAGTTCAAATTTCCATTTATTCTTGGGTAGATAATGATCTCTTTCGTACTGGTTCTTATCTTACTATTAGACAATACGTACGAGAGGATGAGATGGCAGAGATCCTACATGCATGTAATGGTGGACCTTGGGGTGGGCATTTTTCTGATAAAAGGACAACATACAAAGTATTGCACTCTAGGTACTATTGTCCAAGCATATTTAAGGATGCCACCAAATATGTAAAGGGGTGTGACAGTTACCAAAGAATGGGAATACCTACACCATCCGATGAGATGCCTTTGAAACCCCAAGTTATGATTGAGCCATTTGAAAAATGGGCTCTAGATTTCGTTGGACCAATCTCCCCTATGTCTCGCAAGAATAAGTACATTCTAGTTTGTACAGATTATGTCACCAAATGGATAGAAGCTAAAGCTTTATTTCAAGCCATAGAGAAATCTGTGGTGGAATTCATTTATGAAAAAATATTTACCCGATTCGGTTTACCCAGGGAAATTGTAACCAATCAAGGATATCAGTTTACCTCCAAATTAATGAAAGAGCTTATTGACAAATATGGTATTAGACATTGTAAATCTTCACCATATCACCCGCAGGCCAATGGTCAGGTGGGGTCCACCAACAAAGTATTAGAATCCATCCTGACTAAAACTATCAAGTTACACCACAAAGACTGGGTAGATAGGATCCCAGAAGCTCCGTGGGGTTATAGAATAACTTGGAGGAACACCACTTGTCACACACCTTATGAACTTGTTTATGGTAAACAAGTTCTTATACCCATCAAATTTTAAGTTAAAACCTTTCATATGGCTGCGCAGTTAGGGATGAACTTAGAAGAACCACAAAGTCAACGAATCATGTCGATAAATGAATTAGACGAGATTAAGAAAGATGCTATTCAACATACAATCTTAATACAAAATCAACGCAAAAAGTGACATGATAGATATATTAAACAAAAACAATTCAAAATTGGAGACTAGGCACTACTTTTTGATTCAAGATATAAAAATCTTAAAGGTAAATTAACTACTCGTTCGATGGGTCCATATGAAATTGTCACCGCCTTTGATAATGGATCTGTTAAAATTAAGACAATTGATGATTCACAAATTTCTTTTGTTGTAAATGGACATAGACTTAGACTTTATCATCAACCAATATCTAATCAAGATTTTGTGCAAAATGCCTTGCAACAGGAAGAAATGGAACTGGTAGAAGAGGAAGTCATTCCTCCTCCTAGTCCTTGAATCATTTTGGGTTATCTTCTTTTGTATATATGTAAATATGTTTTTTATTTTCAATAATAATGAGTCGTCTCTAAACAACTGATGACATTCTTCTTTTTACAGGATCTATTATGATCAGTTTGTAAAATATTGTCAATAAAACAGGAAGACTCTTTTTCCTTTTGAAATATTTACATGACTTGTTTTGTATATATGCTTTGTTTTGAATAAAAATTTGAATCTTCTGATAAGTCATTTTGTAGCTTAATCACAAGAACCCTATCTTTGTAATTAGCTCATGTGATATTATGCGAAAAGGGAAGTGATCTAAAAAGAAATACTTATAGTTATCCCTCTCTTTCGGTTATTGCTAAAATAAAATAAAATACATTTAGTGAAAGGATAATGCATTCTTGATATCATTTATAACCACTTTCTTTTATGATTCTGTATATAGTATTTGATTCAGACATGCATACTTCTGATTTATCATTAGTACAGTTGTTTAAAAGACTACTTCAATTATTATGATCTCCACAAAACTCTATCTTACACCTATGGACTGCTAGTTCATCCTTGACTCATTATTAAAACTTGTCTCCCAAGCACCTTTAAAAGGTAGCCTAAAAATGGGTGGTATTTTCTCTTTTGTGGGGAACATTACTGACCTTTTATGAAGAAGATAGATTGTGAAGTCAATGAATAGCTTTAGGTTATTATATTTTGGCACGATCTGTAATTTAGGCCATTATAAATAAAGTTACTCATAAGGTTTGTGCCAAATTTTGAATTATGTGTTTAACAGGCTTAGCACACTCTAGTGCCAACCAGACTCCTTACAAAAAAATTATATATATATCACTATATGAAGCAAACCCACCAAGGTATTGAACAGGCTCGCTGGCAGCGGGTCCATGCAAAGTAAAATATTAAACAAGGAAGCTCGATAAATGCAAGTAAACCCGTCGGGGTACTGAACAGGCCTGTTGGAAGTGAGTCAATATCGTGTAAAAGAGGTTTTGTTAATACATTGCTATTCACATAACTCATAAAAACCTGAGTGTACAAACACATGTTTAGGGCTATTATGTATATTGTCATTAGATAATGGCTGTAAGTTGGACTTGGACCCTGTCATCTAATTCAAACAATACCGAGGATATGACTATCCTAGAAATGGGACCCATAATTATAGTAGATCTCACAAATTTTATGGTGAACCTTATTTATATTGTTTGGATGACAAGATATCTTTACAATGAGTCATGGACGACTAGTTTTCCTATGGCATTTTTTGCATTTCTTACACTATCATTCTTCATATGGTCTTTTAAGCATTGTTGTATTCCTTTGATGAATGTACATATCTGAATCATCTACGTTTATTAGTTAATATTTCATTTTCTTCTGAAAATTATCACAATATTTAAAAAAAAAGCTATCTGTAAGACTTTCAATTGGAAATTTTTAATTTTAATCATTTTCTCTTTTATGGCTTGAGGACACGCCATATTTTTTGTTTGGGGGGGGAGATTAGAACTGTTCTTACTCTTTGAATATTTATGAAAATTTTATTTATCTCTAATACAATGATAGGTGTTTCCAGGTTAATGAAAAAGCAGAAGAAAATTGATCTAATCAAGAACAAAAAGAGGAACGAAACTAAAAGATACAGAAAAGCAAAGTTTATAGCATCTTTTGTGCACTAACAGCTTCAAAGTCTTATCCTAGGAATCCCAAAGGAAACACATCCGGTCCTAGTGGAGTTACAAGGGTAGAATTGGGAAACCTATTGGAAAATTTCAAAACAGATATTTTGGGAGCCATGGGTTCTCAATTAGATGCACTACAAGCTAAAAAGAGACAAGATGAAGAGCATGCAAAATGAGTGTTTTTTGTCCTAGGTGTAGAACTAAACATCCTCAATGAGAATGTTGATTAAATAATGTTTCAGTCTGTCACCTATGTACAGAAGAACATCCAACCAATGATTGTCCATCATTGCCTGGATTACAAGCTGTGTACAAGAGTGGAAATTTTGGTGAAATACCTAGGAGGCCTTGGCAACCTAGAGATCAACCATCGTATCAAGATTCATAACAAATTCCACCTTATTACTATCCTTATCAACCTCCTCAACAATGGAATACTTCAGGTTGGAAACATTGGCCACAGCAGTACCCTCCTCAGAATGCTCAACAACAGCAATGGCCACATGGATGGAGAGGGAAAGCTTATGCTCAAACAACTCCTCGTATGCCTAACTATCCTTACTCTCCTAATATTCAGCAACTTCCGCCTGGATTTGTACCTCCTTCACTACCCCCTATCCCAAATCAACCTCACCATTTCCAGAACATGAATCCTCCAAGACCCATAATATTACCTGCACAACCGATATTGAATCCTAACAACAAACCAACCCAAGCTCTTAACAGCATTGGGTTGTTACCTATTCCATCATTTGTCATTTCGACCGCACCAATACATGAGAAACAGCTGCAGTCTGGAAGAGTTTTGCAAGATAAGCCCAAGTCATCTGTTGTTATTCAAGAAGAGAATGAAGGAGACATACCTAGTGAAGTTTTGAATGATGCCATTCTTGAAGATGTGGTTATTTCTAAATCTTCAGCACACAACCATCCACACAAAGAAGTAATTCCAAGGGAAAAGTCACCTCCATATCCGGAGCGTCTAGTAATAGAAAAACTTGTAACTTATCCAAAGTATGATATCATTAATGAATTGAAAAATATTTTCATTAAGATCCCTTTGTTACAAGGTATTAAGGATATCCCAATCTATAGTAAGGTGATAAAGGAACTCTGTATTAAGAGACCAGGGAGGAAACAAAAAGACCCTCCGACGATTCATGTAATTGGAGAAATATCAGATTGCATAGCAAACCAACCTAGAATACCAAAGTATTCAAACCCAGGAAACCCTGTGGTGACTGTTACCATCAATAACACCACCATAGGGAACACACTTATTGGTCTAGGAGCTGCTATCAATTTGATGACTGACACAGTTTTAGAAACTCTCACTTTAGGACCATTCCTTCGCCCTACCCCAACAATGCTAGAATTAGCAGATCGTACTATGGTGCAACCTACTGGGATCTTAGATGACATCACTGTATCGTTAGACTCATGGGAATATCCCGTGGACTTCATGGTCATTGAATCAAAAGACCCTTCCAAAGGTCACCCCATTATTTCAGGAAGACCTTGGTTGGCTACTGCCAATGCATTTATAGGATGTAGGGATGGGGAGATGATTATCTATGATGGGTTATCTACAAGAAAAATAACTTTATACCCACCAGCTCAACCAATAGCTGAAAACCTTTTTTGGGTAGATTGTCCTTTTGGAGATGAGAACTTGGAATAACTTTCCCTTGTCACTGATCTTTCTCGGGCACTTCAAAAGAAAAATACCAAGAACGTGTTGAACCAATTTATCTCTTCCAAGACATGTGTATATTTTCCTGAATATTTTTCCCAATTTGACCATATCTTTGGAGATGAATTCCAAGAAAACATGAGCCTCTCAACATTTACAAGTACACCCTGTGTCTTCACGATCGAAGAACACCTAGGATCCTATACCATTCTGTGTGAGGTTAGTACCTACAAATTTCTGCATATAAATGTAGGTTTAGATGGGAGTCAACAAAAAAATTACTAAAAGCTCTCAAGAGTCAAACTGGAGCATTTGCATCGGAGTATACCGATACGAAAGGTATACACCCATATACCTGTATCCATCACATTTACACAGACTCGAACATACCTCCTGTAAGGCATCCCTAGAGAAAATGAACCAAGCACTAAAGGATATAGTAAAGGATGAATTACAAAAATTCCTTAACGTTGGATTCATTTACCCAATTTCCAACAGTAAATGGGTTTCTCCTCTGGTAGTAGTTCCAAAGAAAGTCACAGGGAAATGGCATATCTGTGTTGACTTTCGAGAACTGAATGAGGCCACTCTTAAGGACTACTTCCCTTTTCCTTCATCAATCAGGTGTTAGACACCTTATCAGGGAAACAATATTTCTCATTCCTTGATGGGTATAGTGGATACAATCAAATATTGATAGCACCTAAGGATCAAGACAAGACAACCTTCACTAGCTCTTGTGGGATGTATGCCTACCGAGTGTTACCATTTGGCCTATGTAATGCACCTTCTAATTTCCAGCATGCAGTTGTAGGAATCTTTGCTGACATCATACACGACTGTGTAGAAGTTTATATGGCTGATTTTATAGTTTATGGTAACACCTTCCAGGAAGACCTTGATAACCTCGAAACAGTTCTTATTCGGTGTCAAGAAATGAACATAGCTCTTAGTCATGAAAAATGTAAAATGCTCCTGACCGAGGGCATAGTCCTGGGACATCATGTCTCTCTTCAAGGTAACAAGGTGGATCCCGCCAAGATCGAAATAATTGTTAATCTTCCTCCTCCCAAAAATCCGAAGGAAGTAAGATGTTACCTTGGCCATGCCAACTATTATAGACATTTCATTGAAAATTTCACTAAGATAGCTGCACCTATGTCCAAACTACTCATGAAAGACACAAAATTTCAATGGACTGAACCGTGTCAGCAAGCCTTTGAAACTTTGAAGGCCAAGCTATCAGTGGTACCAATTCTTAGGGGCCCAAATTGGTCCCTTCCTTTCCATATATCCACTGATGCTTTCGACATAACCATAGGGGTAGTCTTACGTCAAAAAGAGGGACAGACATCACATGCCATCTACTTTTCTAGTAAAACTTTGACTCCTATAGAAGCGAAGTACACTATTACTAAAAAAGAGTTTCTAGCAGTAGTCTACTCCATCAACAAGGTTCATCATTATATCATAGGATATGAAATTTTTATACACACTAACCACTCCGCCATTAGGTTTTTGATGAATAAACCTACCACCAATGGCAGAGTGACTCAATGGCTTCTTTTGTTACAAGAATTCAACATCACCATTGTTGATCGTCTCGTTAGAGAGAATGTAGTAGCTGATTTTCTCTCTCGAATTCAAATTGATGATAATGCCAGCCCTGTCGATGATAGCTTCCCGGATGAACATTTGTTCGTTGTATCTATTTGAACCTCATGGTTTGCAGATATAGCCAATTATTTAGCAAATGGAAAGCTACCCAACCATCTCTCCCCACCTGAGAAGCATAGGATCATAGTTCGGAGCTCCAATTATTCTTGGGTAGATAATGATCTCTTTCGTACTAGTCCTGATCTTATTATTAGATGATGCGTACAAGAGGATGAGATGGCAGAGATCCTACATACATGTCATGGTGGACCCTGCAGTTGGCATTTTTCTGATAAAAGGACAACATACAAAGTATTGCACTCTGGGTACTATTGGACAAGCATCTTTAAGGATGCCGCCAAATATGTCAAGGGGTGTGATAGTTGCCAAAGAATGGGAATACCTACACCATCCAATGAAATGCCTTTGCAACCCCAAGTTATGATTGAGCCATTTGAAAAATGGGCTCTAGATTTCGTTGGACCAATTTCCCCTATGTCTCGCAAGAAGAAGTATATTCTAGTCTGTACAAATTATGTCACCAAATGGGTAGAAGCTAAAGCTTTGTTTCGAGCCACAGAGTAATCTGTGGTGGAATTCATTTATGAAAAAATATTTACCTGATTCCGTGTACCCAAGGAAATTGTAACCGATCAAGGATGTCAGTTTACCTCCAAATTAATGAAAGAGCTTACTGACAAATATGGTATTAGACATTGTAAATCTTCACCATGTCACCTGCAAGACAATGGTCAGGTGGGGTCCACCAACAAAGTATTAGAATCGATCCTGACTAAAACTATCGAGTTACACCACAAAGACTGGGCAGATAGGCTCCCAGAAGCTCTGTGGGCTTATAGAACAACTTGGAGGAACACCACTGGTCACAGACCTTATGAACTCGTTTATGGTAAACAAATTCTTATACCCATTGAATTTCAAGTTAAAACCTTTCATATGGCTGCACAGTTAGGGATGAACTTAGAAGAAGAACAAAGTCAACGAATCCTGCAGATAAATAAATTAAACAAGATTAGGCAAGATGCTATTCAACATAGAATCTTAATACAAAATCAACGCAAAAAGTGGCATGATAGATACATTAAACAAAAAAAATTAAAAACTGGAGATGGGGCACTACTTTTTGATTCAAGATACAAAAAATTTAAAGGTAAATTAACTACTTGTTGGATGGCTGCATATGAAATTGTCACCGCCTTTGATAATGGATCCGTTAAAATTAAGACAATTGATGATTCACAAATTTATTTTGTTGTAAATGGACATAGACTTAGACTTTATCATCAGCCAATATCTAATCAATCTTTTGTGCATAATGCATTGCAACAGGAAGAAATGGAACTGGTAGAAGAGGAAGTCATTCCTCCTCCTCCTAGTCTTTGAATCATTTTGGGTTATCTTCTTTTGTATATATGTAAATATGTTTTTGATTTTCAATAATAATGAGTCGTCTCTAAACAACTGATTACATTCTTCTTTTTACAAGAATCTATTATGATCAGTTTGTAAAATATTGTCAATAAAACAGGAAGACTCTTTTTCCTTTTGAAAATTTTACATGACTTGTTTTGTACATATGCTTTGTTTTGAATAAAAATTTGAATGGTCTGACAAGTGCTTTTGCAGCTTAATCACAAGAACCCTATCTTTGTAATCAGCTCATGTGATATTATGCGAAAAGGGAAGTGCTCTAAAAATAAATACTTATAGTTCTCCCTCTCTTTTGGTTACTGCTAAAATAGAATAAAAAACATTTAGTGAAAGGATAAAGCATTCTTGATAGCCTTTATAACAACTTTCTTTTATGATTATGTATATAGTATTTGATTCAGACATGCACACTTCGGATTTATCATTAGAACAGTTGTTTAAATGACTACTTCAATTATTATGATCTCCACAAAACTCTATCTTACACCTATGGACTGCTAGTTCATCCTTGACTCATTATTAAAACTTGTCTCCAAAGCACCTTTAATAGGTAGCCTAAGAATGGGTGATATTTTCTCTTTTGTGGGAAACATTACTAACCTTTTATGAAGAAGATAGATTGTGAAGTCAAAGAACAACTTTAGGTTATTATTTTTTGGCATGATCTGTAATTTAGGCCATTATAAATAAAGATACTCATAAGGTTTGTGCTAAATTTTGAATTATGTGTTTAACAGGATTAGAACACTGTAGCGCCAACCGGATTCCTTAGAACAAAATTAGATATATATATATATCATTATATGAAGCAAACCGGCCGGGGTACTGAACAAGCTTGCTGGCAGCAGGTCCATGCAAAGTAAAATATTAAACAAGGAAGCTCGGTAAATGCAAGTAAACCCATCGAGGTACTGAATAGGCTCGCTGGCAGCGGGGCTATGCTTGCATGGTACCAAGATAAACCCATTGGGGTACTAAACAGGCCTACTGGCAGTGAGTCAATATTGGGTAAAAGAGGTTTGGTTAATGCATTGCTATTCACATAACTCATAAAAACCTGAGTATACAAACACATGTTTAGGGAGATTATGTATATTGTCATTAGATAATGGATGTAAGTTGGACTTGGACCCTGTCATCTAATTCAAACAATACCTAGGATATGACTATCCTAGAAATGGGACCCATAATTCTAGTAGATCCCACAAATTTTATGGTGAACCTTATTTATATTGTTTGGATGACAAGAGATCTTTACAATGAGTCATGGACGACTAGTTTTCCTATGGCATTTTTCGCATCTCTTAAACTATTATTCTTCATATGGTCTTTTAAGCATTGTTGTATTCCTTTGATGAATGTACATATCTGAATCATCTACGTTTATTAGTTAATATTTCATTTCCTTATGAAAATTATCACAATATTAAAAAAAAAAAGCTATATGTAAGACTTTCAATTGGAAATTTTTAATTTTAATCATTTTCTTTTTTATGGCTTGAGGACAAGCCATATTTTTTGTTTGGGGGGGGAGATTAGAACTGTTCTTACTCTTTGAATATTTATGAAAATTTTATTTATCTCTAATACAATGTCAGGTGTTTCTAGGTTAATGCAAAAGAAGAAGAAAATTGATCTAATCAAGAACAAAAAGAGGAACGCAACTAAAAGATAGAGAAAAGCAAAGTTTACAGCATCTTTTGTGCACTAACAGCTTTAGAAATTCTCTGCAAAATCAGCTTTGGTCAGCATCAACAATAAGATCTTGTATAAACAAAAGTCTGTACAAAGGACTGAATGATGGGTTGAATGCCGATCCAAATGAGGAAAATAAAGAATGTTCTGAATGGCGTACTGAATGAAACCAGAGCCTATAACAACTTTATTTAATATGCCAAGATGTTCAAATTTGAAAATTATTGATAAGTTTTATTGGCTAATTATGATAGGGATTAATCAAATGTCGATTTCACACATGGCTTCATTCTTGTATCCATCTCGCCTCCATTAACCGAATGGATTATGCATCATTTTGAATCATTACATGACCGCCATTCGGTCTTACGTATCCTGTTGCACGATTTTCCACCATATTAATCGAATCATGATATCTCACATGTAATCTATTTTCATTACGTGAATTACATTCAACCTGTCCAAAGCTCGGCTTTGGACATGGTTGAATATTCTCTAAACCACACGTATTCACTGGATTCATGCACCTCCATGCTGGAACTTAACTTAATATCTTTGAATGACAGATGTGATCTTTCAATCATGCCAAGCCCTCGTCCACTGTCATTCAAACAATCAAACAGACCTTAGTTTAAACTGCTGATCACGTGAATTTCTCCTCAGTCTGTTCGCTCTCCATCTGAGTTGCATCCTCTGCAAATCCTTGCACCTCTTGTATCCATTCACATTCCCCCACCCTCTTTCAACAATGCTTATTCTTTATGAGCCCAGTAGCTACCAGGACCTCCTTCTCATTGTTGAGTTTAAAGCTTGCCGTGAAGTGTTTTTGTGAGCAGGTTGGGAACCATTTCTCTGCCTTCTCCAAGGCCACGATCACGAGATTTCATTACTGTTTGCCAAAGGTTTTGATGGCAAGACGGCCAAGGTTGGCCATCTTGTTTTCTCCATGACAGAAGAGTCAATAGCATTAGCTACCAAGCTCCCGAGGGAAGGTGCTCGATGGCATAATCATCTTTTCCTTTCATGGAAGGATCATGAATTTTCCCTAAAGACCAATTTTCAACACGTTGCTGGTACCAAAGGTTTTCACAGAGAATGGATCAAGCCAAAGTATTTAGATCTTTTGACCGTTATCATCCACTCAATCACTTGCGAGGGTAAGTTCATTGTCTTTAAATCTTTCCATTTCAGATTGTTAGCTCATTTTGTCAACAATTAGACCCTCAATTTCCCATTTTATTTCCTAAAAAGTTTGGAGAAAATGTCTAGCAAAGTCAGGAAAAATACGGTTAATCCCTCTAATAGTTTGTATCATCACTGTCTCATTAAGCTTCTGATCATTCACCAGTTAGAAGAGAGAGGGAAAACCTGGGATCATTTTGTTTTTGAGATACTAAACCCTCATTTATCTACTGTCAAATCTTCCTCTTCTCAAGAACACCATCATACCCAAGCAGAACCAAACGCTAAATGTGTACAATTTGATGAGGATCCCTTAGGTGATGAGAACCTTGTCTAGTCATCCCCTTCTCCTGAACTTACCCTTGGTGACCCTACTTCGAAACCTCCACTCTTTTCAGAACGCACTAAATCTACGAGATCAAATTGTGACCAGCCCGTCAACCAGTCTTTCATTCAGACTATCGTTCAGCCATCATGTTCAAATGTCCAGTCGAACGATCATCTCCTTGAATCACCCCTTGTCACACTAGCTAACGTATCCGCTCGTATGAGTGAAGCTTCTACTGCTGAAAGTCCTCCTGCATACAACCAAGATACAATTCTTGAAAATCATACTGTTGAATGTGAAACATGTTTAAAAGAGTTGAGTCACCCAAAGAACCCTGAACATTATAAATAACAGCTCATTCTAGCTCAACAGGAGATGGATAAGTTGATCCAAGTAATATCACGGTTGACGGACCAAAATCAAAGCTGTGGAAACAATTTCTCAACTTCATGAAGAAAACAAGGTAGTGCGTGCACAAGTAAAAGATATTGAATTCTTGGTTAACACCAAAGCAGCATCCCATACTGCCCTGAAGATGAGATATAATTACTTAAAGGACCAATTCGAGAAGCTCGAGGTCGAATCTATATCTTCATCATCCAAGTCGAAGGCAGCTGCAACCACAGCTCAACCTTCTTCCTAATTTCTCTTTGTCTTGCTTAGTGGGACCTGACATATCTCCGGTTTGGGGGAATGTTGGTGTCCATTTTGTCACTATTTTTTATCAGCAAATCTATTCTGAATAGTGTTAATTTCATTATTTTTGATATAATAAGTTATCATTTCTGCCATTCAGCCCATCAAACAGACTAGTTATGCATGTATTCATTTATCATATGAATTTTGGTCGAATCTCGTTATATTATGATTTATTAATGATTAAATTAACAATTCCAATCATGCATGGCATTTAGTTTTGATCTACAGGATGCAATTTCTGGAACGACCCTCCATTCAGAATCTGTGTTTATATTACTTAAGCTCAGCCGCATTCAACTCGTCGTTCAGCCTTGCATTCAGCTCGCGAAATCTACGGTTAGCATGCTTCGGGCTATTAAAGTAAAAAATGAGTACGTGGGTTCTGTTAGCCACACAATGGTGATGGTTAATGAGTTGTTGTTCTAGAAGATTCATCCCTATGCTCGCCAAGCTCGAAAGCACACCATGCTTCCACATCAACACTCTACATGCCAACTCTCTCGTCTGTTCAACCTAGAATCATGCACACCCATTCACGCCAGTGTTCTGGAAGAAGCCCATCCATCCATGCTCAGCTTGCCAACACAATGCTTCGCCCATGTCAATGCTCTAGTAGTCCTCTCCTCCATTCATTCAGTTCTCCAACACACTACCTCTTTTCCCACGACAAAGGAAGGTCGACATTGTAGCTCCCTCTTGAAGGAATCGACCCTGTGAAGCACTGGAGGATGCTCCCTACGCTGTCACTCACCATTCAAAGCAGTTGATTATTCATAAACACCTCTGTTATTAGAGAGGTTGACTCTATCGACCCTCTCATCCATTGTAAAATGTATATATAGACGCTTGTGGAAAGAAACAGAGTTAGCTTGTATTTGGAGAAGATCATCAGATTAGCAGATAGTTCGTAGGATTTGCAAGCAGATAGCACACACTCTGTAATTTTCTTAAGATTAATGGAAGTTCCAGTTTGTTGATATTTCTGAGTAGCTAAACCAGTTTCGTTTTCCATCTCTGATTGTTGGGAAGGGGCCCCTCATCAACTAGAGGTTTTGTCTTTGTTTTCTGTATATGTAATTAATTTTTGTTTTCTGTACATGATAATTATTCCTCTGTAATTTATATTTTGCTGCTAACATAATTTGTGTTTACAAAATTAGCAAATGGTCGACCAGCAGTATAGTTTGATAGTTTCATTTCAGTCTTTGATAATTAGCTAGTTTGTTTTTCTAACCTTCTGCAATTAGATAGAACTTAGTTAATTGTTGTTTCCAGTCTCTTAATAGATATAATTAGTTTAGTTAGCTTCTTCTCTGTAGCTGTAGGTTAATTCTCTTCTCCCATCTCAATCTTTCTTTAGTATAGAATAGGAATAGTTTAGCTCTCCAACCATGATTAGAATAGGTTGCTTTCTATTATATTAGCTTCTCAACAAGTCTTCTCACTGATTTCTTTGCATTGTAGGTTCATTTGCATTCTCCAACTGACGTCAAGATCATCAAAACTACTCTTTTGCTTAGTTTAATTCATTTTTCCTCCATTCGGACTATCATTTGGACTACCGTTCGAACTGGCATTCGAATCATCATTCGTATTTTTACTCTTTCTACACTGTTTTATTCTTATTAGAATCCAGTTTCTTAGTTTTCTTTTCTGTAATCTTTCCTGCTCTTAATTAGTCTTCTAAACCATAATTAGGCCCTTGTTTTACATTCCATAAAGTTTTAATTGAAGTCTTGTTATTTTTCTTAGTTTGCTTTAACTGTCTTCTAAATTATGTCTTTCACATTTATCTTGCTAACATGTTGTTGTTTCAGAAGTTATCAGTCTTATTCCTAGTCCAGTTTATTACATGCTCTTAAGACATAGTTAGAATAGAGTCAATAATTTCATTCTTCATGTATTCTAGTTTTGATAGTTTCCTTCATTTAGGATCAGTTTCTTGTTTCGATAAATAATGAAGATGTTCATGGAATAGAATTTGGATTCATTAATTAATATCTTTATCAAGTTTCTACTTGCTTCCAAATCAAGTTCAGAAGTAAATATCTTTATTAATTTTTCTACTTGCTTCTAGTCTTCATTAGTTTATTATTCTGCTCATGGATAGTAGATAGATCAGAATGTTTAAAGTTAACTGTAATTTATCTCTTTATAGTTTATATCTTTTTGTTGAAGTTAGATTAGATTTACTTCCATTTTGTTTTTCTATTTCATTTGAAAGCCACTATGATACACTCACTCCCAGTTCCTGTTACATGGGAATATATGTTTTTCTTGAATTAGTTGTTGAAGTTATTTAATAGTTTTAATTTGCTTTGATTGGCATAGCTTTCTGCTTATGTGATTTATCATCAAATTAATCCATTTCATAGATAGGTCTTTAATCTGTTTACAGTTGTTTTCTAATTCTTAAATAGGATTTGAAATTGTATAGTTTCCATTTTCATAGTCAGCAGTTTGCTTTTCAATCAGTTTCTATTATTCAATTATAAGATAGAGTAGTATGAATTAATACTATTCCAGTTCATCTATTTTAGCTAAATTTGATTTAGTTCCTTTTATTGTTTTTTCCTAAAGTTTGACTCGGTTTTTTATTTGAAATATCTTTTGATCTTTTCTTTATTAAATATTTTTAAGCTCTGACAAGACGAAAATCTTAGGTGCCAATTCTACCCTTAGCATATACTTTGCCTCAACTCTAAGATTACCAAACCCAGTCGATAATTAAATATTAGGTGTTTATCTTTGAGATAGCTCACACACCGAACAACCACCTTGAATGGTCCTCCTAGGTCATGGGATTCCTTCATCCAAGGAATTTGTGCTAGGAAGAAGCTCATCACATTCAATAGGCTGTGGGAGGAATGCTCACGGGAAGAAGCTTGAATTGTAGTTCGAAAAGAAAACATGGGTAGTGAAGACAAGGCTCTCACAACACACACCAAGAAGAATTACAACAAGAGGGAGCATCCTCATCACAAGAACGAGATTGTCCTAGGAACAAAAGTAGCTCCCACAAGAAGAAGAACACTCTGTTAGAGACTCCAGTAGTTCCTGCAAGGAAGCAAAGATTGAGAGGGAGTCCACCCAGCAACCAAACAACTAAGATAAGTATTTGAATTATTATTTCTTGTATAATATATGGTTACTTAAATAAATTAATGTTGTTCACTCATATACATACTTATGTTCCTAGATTTAGGATGTATATTATGCATGTTAACTTAGAAAAAAATTGCATTAAATTATGAACAAGATATTATTTACTACTTATATGCAAGTAATGGGTAATAAGTGGTCTATGGTACTGTACAACATTCCATTGCTACTTATCTAGAATGAAACCTCTTTGCTGAGATGTTGGAGTAGACTGTGCACACTCCTAACAATGTTCTGGTAGAGATGGAAGGCATCTAGAAAGTTACGGGATATGTGGACAACATTCTTGAATTATGGTGTACTGGAAGAGGGAGTGTAT